>JAXCGZ010020946.1:0-107500 GCA_037179515.1 Halocaridina rubra | reverse complement strand
ATCAGGACCTGTAGCTTTATGAACATCTAAATCCATCAGCGCTTTGCATACCTCTGTGGCTGTAAGGTTGATGTTCTCTAATACCGGCCCTTGAGCTTCTATCACTGCAATCTGAGGGGGTGGGGTATTTTCTACTGTAAATACTGACTGAAACTCCTTGTTCAATTCTTTGCAGATCTCTTCGTCCGTCTCAGTGATGCTTCCATCCGCTCTCTTTAGCCTTAAAACCTGTTCTTTTACCTTCAGTTTTCCTCCGATAAAGCTGTGGAAAAGCTTGGGATTTTCTTTAGCCTTCCTGGTGATGTCCCTCTCATAATCTCTCTCTGCCTCTCTCCTTTTACTTAGGTAGTCATTTCTTGCTCTTTTGTAGGTTTGCCAGGCATTTATGTTTTTTCTCCTCCTATACCTTTTCCAGCATTTGTCTCTCCACTCCTTAGCTCTTTTACACCCATTATCGAACCATTTCTCTCTGGCATGAATTACACCTACTTTGGTGACAGGTATGCAGCAATCTACTATCTTCCCATATTTCTCACAAAAGATGTCATACATTTCTTGTACAGATTTGTTGTAAAATAAGGTTCTCCAGTCAATAACTGCAAAAAGCTCATTCATTTTGATGTAATCTCCTTTCGGATAGTTCCTCCTCATGTCCTCAGTGCCTCTACTCTCAGGAAGGATGTCTTCAATGATATACTCCATCAACAACACACAGTGGTCACTCTTTCCAATTGGTGGTTCATACTCAATATTTTCAATATCCAACACATTATCTGTGAACACCAGATCAAGTAGTGATGGCTCATCCCCACCCCTGGCTCTTGTTGGTTCCATTACATGTTGGTGTAGGAAATTCCCTTGTACGCAATCTAGGAATCTTGCCCCAAATGAGTCCTCACCACTGTGTGGGTCAAGATTTATCCAATCTATCTCTTTATGATTAAAGTCTCCCATAATCAAAATCCTACATTTTTTCTCCCGCGCCATGTTAACAACTGAGTTTATGACTTCAATCGTACCTATATGACTTTCCTCATAAATTTCAAGCCTATTTTGGTTCCTTGGTGGGTTGTATACAACAGTTATTATAATGCTCTCTGACCCAGTATTTATGCGAGCAACAAGAAATTCCCTGAACTCACTTTCTATAGCCAAGTTTATTTCTTCAACTTGAATCCTCTCACTTATGAGCAGTGCTATCCCTCCACCAGTCCTCTCAGATCTTTCGACCCTTAGTATTCTGAAACCCTTAGGAAAAACTGTGACACTGTTTATGTCCTCACTCAACTTAGTCTCTGTAATTGCTACTATATCTGCCTTACTGTTGTGAATCCTATCTTTTAATTCTACTGCCTTACCAGCTAATCCATCAGCATTTGTGTATAACAATCTTAATGAGGCCCCATCCCCTGATCTTCTGTCATTATCTTCTTTATCTCCCCTTTGTCTGGAAGTATTCTGTAACGAAAATTTTTCTTCTCTTCTTCATTTCTTTCATCATTTAACCTTCTTGCCTCTTGCAACAAGTTTTTTTATCTTTCCCATCTCTTCCTGTGTTCTGTATCGTCTAATGAACACTTCTTTGCATTCTTGAAGGTCTTTTAGACTTTTTTTTCTCAACAATATTTCCCTACATGTCTCCCCTCTCTCAAAGGTTACTTTTGTTGGTCTCGGCTTTCCTTCCCTTGAATATTTACCTAGTTGGTGTATGTTTACAATATCCTCAGGACCACATACTACTCCAAGCTTTCTTATCAGGTCTACAACGTTAGCTTTATTTTCTTCAAGTCTCCCCTGCCATGTTGGCTCCTGGGATTCACTTATGCCTGAGATTACCACTATCTTCTCCTTATCAAGTGCCTGTCTGATGAGTGGGTTTGCCCTTTCCATCACAACGTCTTTCATTTTTTCGATTACTGTCTCTTTATAGTCAACTGTTTGTATGTTTTCCAGTGCCACCACCTTTACAGCCTCTTTTACTGCCACATTCCCCTTTAGTGCATCAGCAAAGGACGTTTTCATGGCATCATTTTCCATATTCAGCTCCTGGAACTCTTTTCTGAACTGTTCAATGTTTTCCTTAATCTGAACATTCCAAGCAGCAATCTCGTCTCTCTCAGAAGAGAGCAGTGAACTAACATCTAATTCCTTTAGGTTGTCATTTAGCTGTTTGTTTTTATCTTCTTGTGTGTGTGTGTGTGTGTATGTGTGTGTGTGTTCTTCACATCCTCTCGTCATAAGCATCTTCCCTGATACCATAATGGCACCAAAACAGAGAGAAAATATACAATACACACGGAGGCCCAAAAACAGAGTATGGCATACTCACTGCCTCTTCATCACAGGTCATGGGTCTTGACCAACCATTATCATCAAAAACTCGACGGTCCTTTTATGCTCCCGAGTCTCTTAGTCATCTAATTTTTCATGGCTGTTTCTAGGTACTTGTTTCTAGCTCATGAAATATAACTAGATATAAGACCTGGTTATATTTATTCAGCTAGAGACAATATTCTTTACGAAGTAAAAAAGTGCACAATATATATATATATATATATATATATATATATATATATATATATATATATATATATATATATATATATATATATATATATATAAATATAATACTTTTACAAATAATACAGAGCTCTCAGCTAATATAAGCAAACAACGAATAATTCGAATAAATAAATAAACAAACCAACAAGAAAACATGCACATAAACGAATAACTAAACAAGCACATAAATAAATAAACAAATAAATAATATATTGACGATTTCGTAATCTTGTTCCCTGCTCAGCACGAGGGTAATAAAAGTACATCGACCTTAATTGCCAATTAGCCATTACCAAACAGGCAGTCCAATCACACCTTACGCAATTTGAATAGAATCATTTTTTTTTCATGTACGCTTTAGTAGAGTTGATTAATATGTAAATTACGCTTCCAAATGCTTAACAAGGTTAGCCTCTCTCTCTCTCTCTCTCTCTCTCTCTCTCTCTCTCTCTCTCTCTCTCTCTCTCTCTCTCTCTCTCTCTCTCTATGCAAAACAAACAACAACGAAAAAATGTCTAAAACAATGGGAACTGCATGCAACATATACATATGTCAATAATAATATTAATAATAATGATGATAATTATAATAATAATTATAATAATAATAATAATAATAATAATAATAATAATAATAATAATAATAATAATTATTATTATTATTATTATTATTATTATTATTATTATTATTAAAATACATTATAAGCCATTAATAACTGCCAACAATAACCATCTATGGCATATTAAGATACGACCATTCTGCAAACTTCATCTGAAAGGCAAAACTCCAGAATAACACCTAAATGTGATAATCAAGAACTAAGTAACAGCATCCTTTAGTTTCGCATGTATTACATATATCAGTTTGACACCCCCTCAAATGTATATTTTGTTCCTTTAGATGAAACAATCATGTACGAGTATATAGAAATAATGACACACTGTTTATGAGATTTGCGTTCCGGTTTTACGTCACGGACTCCCTTTTCTACCAAGGGCTAGGACGGTTGCCTTCTTGCGAAGGACTTGTTTTGGCAGATGAAATCGTTACCCTGAGTGTATGCCCTTGCTAACCTCAGACCGTGACGGGGCGCGAACCCCCGACCTGACGCCTCAGAGTCGCGGACGCTACCGCTTGAGCTACGGTGACTACTACACACTGTTTATGAGATACGGTCCCGAAATGCGCATGTGGTTGGCGCCACGTGACGTCACACAACAACCTGTTCGTCTCATTCAACTCCTACACGGGGTACTGTATTGATATGCGGAAGGCCACAAGGACGAGGTTATTCAAAAACAGTTTTTGTACTCTTCAGCCCTTGCAAATACTGATAGGGTGATTCTCAAACGGGAGGCACTTGGTACCCCCTGGGTAGATATTTAAAATATAAGGCCGCTTTCATACCAAAGTGGCACGCGGCAGACCAGTTGAAACGAACATGTGTCACGCCACTTCTGTGTGAAAGGTTTCATATACTTCCGGATGTTAGTTTTCAACTGGCGTACCACGTGCGACGTGCCACTTTGGTGAGATAAAACACCAGTACACACAGCTATAAAGGGTGATCACAAATTAACAGCTCGCAAAAAAAAAAAAAAAAAAAAATTGCTGCCTCAGTCATAACCTCACGTTGAACTATTATTAAGATGGCAATTGAAAACAACGGAGAAATTGAGGAAACTTTAGACCTGGAGTTCTGATACCCATTATACAAACATCATATTCATATCAAAAGCAGCAGACTTTAAGGCAGTGCCAGACTCTATCAGTAGCTAGCTAATAGTGCCAGCTAATAATGCCAGTGTGGTGCTCCCAACGTAACTATTAATTACTAAGGCTGCAATAAAGAATCCTCTGTACACAGGACATGAGCTGAAGGTTTATGAAACAGTTTGATAAAGAAGGCATATGTTGAGGTTTTCATATTATTATTATTATTATTATTATTATTATTATTATTATTATTATTATTATTATTATTATTATTATTATTATACTGCATTTATTATTATTATTATTATTATTATTATTATTATTATTATTATTATTATTATTATTATTATTATTATTATTATTACTAACAAAATAATATAAAACAAACCAATAAAACACTAGATTCAACTATAAGAATTTTGAGAATCTTAATGAATAAACAATATATATATTACAAATAATGTAACACATGCACGTATGCCAAAATATAATATAAAAAATATTTTAAAACTCATCACCATTTCTGCAGATCATATTTCCTCATCACACAATGAAGCCGATATTATCACCACCTCTTGTCAAAACAACACAACATTAGTGATGCTTTTAATCCTGGCTCAGTTTGCTATTACTTTTTTTTTTCTTTATCAGGGACATTGTGGTGCAGTGGGAGCGACTGTGTCTGGTAATACACTGTCAATAGGTCCGATCCTTAGCCAGGGTTGCATTAGCTTTCACTACTGACTGGGCAACTGATTGAGGGGGTGAGTGATATCCTATAGGTCTGCCTGATTATTCAGTCATTGCCTGGAGATCACAAAGTCTACGTGATTAGAGAAGGGGCTTGAGCCCCGGCTATTTGGCAGGTATACAGTTGGGCTCTGTTGCTACCATCGTCCCTTGCCTCTACTTTTCAATAGAGACCTTTATCTTTTAGGGTCACTAGTAAGTTTTTATTCAACAAAAATCTTGCTGGACCCGTAATAATGTATTTCTACCACTTAAATATAGGAGTACCTCTATACGCTGTAGTCAATGTGCCTGTTAAGCAGACAGAGGCTACCAAATGAGGGATTCCACCTGGCATTCTATACCTCTAAGCTTCAGAGAGAGAGAGAGAGAGACTACACCTCGTTTTGTCACTATCCCAATATGTGGATGGACATAATGCCCCAAGGTGGGCTCGATCGTGGGTCTGTCTCCCAAGGCGAGAACACTGACCACTCGGCCACTGTGGTCGCATAGAAACTACCTTAATTATATCCTATCCTGCTGGCATTATATTTAAGAGAAAATAAATTGATAGGTACGTGAGAGACCTCGTGGACATTGTAAATACCCTAAATTTCCAGCAATTGTGTCCTAAAAAAGGGGGTCAAATCTAGAGTAACCCGAGCCACAAGATAATACTTATGGGCATAAAATTGCATTTAACATAAGTCTTAAAATTCAGAAAATAATGAGGCTGATATTCTTTTTTTAATTTTGTCAAAGTATCATGATTATATTAGGTAAGGACATCACCAATATTCATGACAAAACGTAAAAGGTCAACAGCAGATCAACCAAATCGAGAAGTGAGAAACCTGACAATGCGGGTTCGACCCTGCCACGGAAAATTAGGAATATTCAGCCTTAATCCCCCTACTTCAATCGTCAGTCTACATCCCAAGTCATGGACACATAAAAGTATAGTCTATAAATTATGACAATTAATATTAGCATTCATATACATACAAGTTATAGTGTAAATATCCCTGTAGACCGGACACTAAATTAGCACCCAATAAACTTTATGTTATTAACAACAATAAACCAATGATCCACCCATGTCAGAACGTGATGAAATCTCTCATATCTTTGTTGTCATGACAACAATTAGCAATAATCAGAGCATAACCAATCCATTCGTTCTTAGAGATATTAAAGAAACGATAGACATCTCGCTTCACTGAATCCGAGAAGATCCACTGGACTAGATATAAAAAAGGCGGAAAAATTATGAGTTTTGAAGAGAAGCCAGGTCTGGATTTGAAAGTAGAAGAAGAAAAATAATAACACAATAAGTACTGATTTACAGCTGAGACACTGTGGGGTAGTGGTAGTAAACAGGAGCTGGAAATATACTGGTCGCAGGTTTGATCCTAGCCTAGGGTTGTGTTAGCTTTCACTGTTTCATGTCGTTACCATTTACACTGGGTAATGAACTGGGGTTTAATTATTTCACTGGGCAATGAACTGGGGCTTAATGATTTCACTGGGCAATGAACTGGGGTCTAGTGATTTCCTAAGTCTATCAGTCTATATACAAGAGCCATTTTCATCCTTATAGGGGAATTGGTTGAGTCAAGGCAAATACTTTGGTTCTTTGGGAAGAGAAAATACAGAGGAGAGGATGCCCGGCCCCTCGCTCAGCCCCATTTAGTCGACTCTTACGACATGCAAGGGAACACGGAGGAAGTATTCTAGCCCCCTTCCTCAGGGAAGAAGAACAAACAAACAAACAAACAAACAAACTTTATTTCCATTTCAATACAATGGGTATTCGTCAGCCAGGGCAAGCCCCAACCCCCCACTGTGGTGTCCAACCACAGCAGTTCCTGCCAGTAAACAGCTTAAACTCTCGGTCTTGGACGGGAACCGATCTTTCGACCTCGGGAATGCGAAGCCAGCGCGTTACCACTGTACTAGCCAGCAGGCTAGTAGGAGAAGAAGACTCAAGATAAGCTGGATATGAGAGAGAAGGGCCTGGATACCAACATGACAGGCAACAGAGGCCGGTGGCTCATAAAAAACAGCGATCCCGTATAAAGACAAAGAAGTTATTTCCTATAGGTTAACTTGATAATTCACCCTCTGTCTGGAGATCACTAAGTCCACATGATTGGACAGGGGGCTTGGGCCAAGGCAATATTGTAAGTATATGGTCGGGTTCCATTGCTATCACCGTCCTGCCTCTGCCTTTCATTAGACACCATTAACCTTTAAGACATGACACTAAATGTTAATTGACATAAGTTCAGAACTCTCTCTCTCTCTCTCTCTCTCTCTCTCTCTCTATATATATATATATATATATATATATATATATATATATATATATATATATATATATATATATATATGTGTGTGTGTGTGTGTGTGTGTGTGTGTGTGTGTGTGTGTGTGTGTGTGTGTGTGTGTGTTTACCCAAAAGCTCATAAAAGTTGCCCTTATGGGACTTGGAACTTCCCAAAAACTTGTCCCCTCCCCCCTTAGTCCACAGTACAAGCAACCTATTAAACAATTATTATTATTATTATTATTATTATTATTATTATTATTATTATTATTATTATTATTATTATATTTATTATTATTAATATTATTATTATTATTTCTCTCAATAGGTTTGTGGTCATATTATGGCCAGTTTTTTATCGCCCTTTGATAACGAGTCGATCGCAGCACAAATACGAGTTCTCCATCGAGCCATCAGATATTCTGTAATCTATACGATGAGATTACATATCCACCGCTCTGTGTGTATGTATCTATCTAGCTGTCTATATGTAGATTTGATAAGGTCAGCAATTCATTTAAATATTCTTGGATATTCATTACACATCTTTTTTTTATCCCTTCACATCTGACAAGTCATTACACTTTCCATCTCTGTTTCTCTTTACTTTATGCATTCTTCGTGTCCAGGCCCGCTAAGGGCTGTTTTATTTTATTATTTTTTTGCCCGTTCTGGTGTCACAATCATAAAAAAAAATAATAATAATTATAGATACCAAATAGGCCTCAAAGTTATATTATTTTCCATGGCAATAAACTCCATTTTCCAAAGATTTCTGTTACAAATTTTCATGTTACAAACATTTTTTTATTTATTAAAAATGTGAAACCTGACATAAACGATCTACTGTAAAGTGTAAAAAAAAATAGGCCTACTTCTGGAGGCTTAACTATTAGCCTAAGAAAAATCATTAAAACTGCATCAAAATATTTAGGCCTAAAGGGAAAGACGCTCTAAAACGAAAAGTTATTAATCTTATTTCCAATGAATTGAATATTTTTAATATAAAGTATTTGTCTTTAAGACAAAGGCCCGATTTCTTAAACAGTGTAAACCTAGGATACCATATTGTTAGTTAGCTAGACACACACAAATGGATTTCATAAACGCACCTGACGCGGTTCTGTGTATGGCTAGGATCCCGTATGGGATCCTAGCAATACCCAGAACCGCGTCAGATGCGTTTATGAAATCCATTTGTGTGTGTCTAGGCCACTAACAATATGGTATCCTAGGTTTACACTGTTTAAGAAATCGGGCCAAAGTCTACGAAATATTTATAAACATTGCGCAAAAATTCATGTGCGCAGATTTTCCAAAATCTATTTCGATTATTTTAGAATAACAATACACATTAACGCATAATTATTAATTAAACTTACTGATCTTGGTAGTAAACACTTTTATTACTATTATATTATTATTATTATTATTATTATTATACTGTCGGACATCCCAAACATCAACGAGAACTCGAGAATATAGCCTTAATAATAATAATAATAATAATAATAAATAATAATAATAATAATAATAATAATAATAATAATAATAATAATAATAATAAAAGGGCAGGTCAAGATACACAACTTACAGAGGCCCGAGATTCAGTATTTGAAAATGTGAAGTTTCCAACTTGGCGTGTAGAAAGGTCATAGAGAACAAGGTATAATCTTCTGCTTAGGTCTCTGATTAACATATGAGCATATATGACGTTCGCATTTCAATGTATGTACTGTAACATCAGTTTCAAATACCCAAAAGTAACATTCAGGTACAAGAGTAGTAGTAACAGTAGTAGTCATAGTAGTAGTAGTAGTAGTAGTAGTAGTAGTAGTAGTAGTGGACCCTCAATAGAAGTACAACTACTTTTGTATTTATTATGAAAGAATATGGTATAGGTACAATTGCAGGAGTAGTAGACCTTCAATATTATTATGCAAGAGCGTAGTTTAGGTACAAGACGAGCAGCAGTAGTAGTAGTAGTAGTAGTAGTAGTAGTAGAGCCTCGATATTAGATAGAAGTGCCATTACTTCTGTTTTTCTTATGCAAGTGCATTGTTTAGGTACAACAGTAGTAGTAATAATAAACCATTTTCTATGATTCCTCGACTGAGAAATAATCAAAATATCTGTAACCATAACATTTACAAAAAGCATAAACAATAGGTCGTAAGTTCACAGAAAAATAGACAGACATTTCCTAATCAAATATCAATCCAAAGTTAGAGATAACTTATTTACATTTTAAATAAATTCTTTAAAAAAATTATCATAATTTCTAGGCTTTTTTATATTTATTTGTTAGTTAGGAGATTAATTAACGCTAAAAGTCAAATAATCATTAAAACGAACATCAGAGAAAAATTATTCATTTAAAGTACTTTATCGGAGCTTAAAAGGTACAAATGGTTTTTATTATTATTATTATTATTATTATTATTATTATTATTATTATTATTATTATTATTATCACTATTATTAACGTATGTTTTACCGTATATAATACTTCTAGCATCTAAAATTTATCAAATAATATCCTCCTAATTTATTCCAGAAGATGTATGCCTAATACATCATAAAGGTAACCCGATTTTGATCAAATCCTCGTCTAGACATGATAAGCACATGCATTATACATCATAATTATACAAGGTAAACATGATTATACACATGACAAACAGAATTTTCATCGTGTATTTAAGACTAAAGTACCATTCAGTGCTACTTACCTGTCAAGATACGATGGTGGCACCCGGGTAATACTGCCAGAAAATCCTTTTTTTCTTCCTCAAACAAAATTAGTCAAAACACAGCCACACATAAACAGTAATCTTTCCAGCAACGTCCTCCACCTTTCAAGGTTACTCGCCTACTAAACGACTATGTGGGTTCCTCGCTGTTTTCGGACTTTAATCAAATATATTTTTCAAAACACAACACAATGCAAATAATTCATGGTAAATATACCGGATTGCAGTCCTATTTAATAACCATATAGTCTAGTATCGCTAAACTGTTTCTAAATTTGTACGAAATTACATGTAATAATGATGAATTCTCATACCTCGGGCACGCGAGCTCCAGAGATTTAAATGAGCAATGTACGTGCCCCATCAAATTTATTCTGGAGTGTGGTGGCCTGAACTGCAAATTAAAAAAACGGGAATACTAACAATAGTTTGTATGTTTATTGTTTACTTGACTCTTCATTTTAGTCATTATTCCAACGTGGCTGACACTGTTTCCTAACATAAAATAGAATTGATCAAAAGAACTCTTAGGGGTCAGCGGTAGTTGAGTGGTCAGAATGCTCGAAACGAGTGTTGACAGAGCCGGGCTTGATCCCAATTTGTTTTAATAAATCTATTACGCGTAACAGCGTTAGTCAAGTACTTAAATCAACAAACATTTAAACAAGTTTTGTAACAAAAGAATAAAGATTAAAATCATGAATTTGTATGCACATATACTAGAACAGAGATCGTAATCTCCATTGAATGAGGATGGCCGAGTCAAAGCACACACTCAATCACCAGACGATTAACATAAGTAAATAATATTATGTGGCCTTTGTCTTGATTTTTTTTTTCAATGAATCGAAAGTGGTATATATAAGCAGCATATTCTTTCGAATATGGCGCCCTAAATAACCGGTGAGTTACTTATATTTTATTATTGTGTCTGCTGCTTTTATTTATCCTTAAGAACAGTTATGGGTATCTTAGTATTTTCATATATTATCAAAATATTTATTACAGATTTCATAATATTATTATAGATTTTAATCATATTGACATTTTAGAAAGTTTTAACTGTTATGCAATGTTACTCTAGATTAATAAAGGAATCATTTTTTCAATATTGAATAATTAAAAATTTTACAAATAAGTTAAAACTATATTTTATTATATTTTAATATAGCATATTAATATAATGTTACTAAAAATGAGTTTTATTTCATAAATAAAAATCTATAATGTAACCCTGAAATAAGATGATTGACGTGTTTCAATGTTTGTTGTCAAAAATCATCTGACAGACACATCGTCTACAAAATGCACTTGACCACAACGAGATAGATTTTGTTAATGAACTACAATAGTTCCAGTCCACGGATATCACTTCTATTCTATCATTCTGTCATTTTTGTTTTATTCTAAAGTGTTATTAACAACTAATTGAAGTAAATTTGGTTAGGAGCTACGACGGTGTATATCATTTGGAATCTGTTGTTTTACTCATTCTGTTATTTATGTTTGCGCATTTTATCATTCTGCCATTCATATTTAATCATTCTAAAGTGTTGTAAATATCCAAATGTAAAATGTCTGCCCAGAAAACAAGTGAGACCGTCGCTAGCTTGAACTTTCCCAGTTACTCTATTGTTGGTGTGTCAGGTCGGCATATTTTAGTTGGTGGAGGGGGAGGAGCTGCTAAAACTGGCATTAAAAATCAGTTTGTAAGTTTTAAGTAAAGTTATTTACATATCTGTGTAGTTCTTTTAACATTCTCTTAATAATGTTTGGTATATTTTTACTATCACACCCGTCTCCCCTTAGAAGTGAAATTTATGTTTTGAATGATATTGGCCTTCATAATCACTGGAAATTATTCCTTACTCAATCCCACCCTATTTTGAGCTAATCTAATCTAGCATAATGTAAAAGGTGTGATTTATGGGGATTTTGAAGGTCAGATTCGATCCAAACACATTAAAAATTGTAAAACATCGAGACCTACTTGAAAAGCATTAAATACTTGGGGATTAGCCGGGTGTAATAGTAATATAATATCATTTTTATATCTGTGTTTCTTTTAACATTTTATAAATTAAATATAGCATATATGGGATATTACTTCGCACTTAACATGAGGGTACAGTACTTGCGTTTGCTTTTATTGGAGATATTTACCATATTTTTAGACCTTTGAATGGTTGGTGAATGTTTACTATCACACACTTCACAGTTAGGACTCCAAAATCTCATGTAATGTTATTATGTTAAGTTTGGTTAAGATAGTTTAGTTTGCCCCCAGTTAAGAGACGAGTTTGATAATTAAAATGGTTTTTATTTTTTATATATATTTCCATGCTTTGTACTTTATTTCACTCGTTTTAGGTTTGAAAGTATTGAAGAGGTGAAGATGAATGGAGTAAAACATTATTTTTTTAAACCTTAATAGCCATTGCAAGATATGAAAACATGCATAAATATAATATATATGAGATATTCAATCCTGAGGGATACTTTGCTTCTTATATTTGAGATGATGTGTAACGTTATCACCATAAGCCCGATATATTTGTGTTGTGTGCCAAGCATGACTTCTCAGGGAATAAATTTTTGTAAATGGATACAGATAGTGATCTAGCTGAATTTTTTAATTACAGATTGTCTTCACAATGATGACAGATTATTATTGCAGTACCTACAGTCCATTACAGTAACTTTATAGGAGTCTATTATGATGGAATCAGGAATTTTTTTTAACTTTTCAGTTCTACAACACATGTCTATTGCATAGTTTGTGTCTATGGTTTTTGCCATATGCATGTTTCTTACTATTTCCATTAATTGTTATACTTTCAGTGAAATATGGCCATAAATATCAAGACTTTGTCTGCTCATATTTGTCGATAATGTATACATTTTAAGTGTGCAACCCTCGTTGTTGCAGGATGTGTTTGAGTTGTATCACAATGGAACTCAGACTGTCGGCGAGAGAGTATTATCATACGAGGTTGGAGACTTCTGTATCACAAATATGGTAGGTTGGACTGGTTCCATCGCTGTAGCTTCTAAAAAGATGACAGCCCCTACTATCTTTTTGTCTATGGGCCTTGAAGAGAAATGTATACTTTTGAAACTTAAGCCAATACTGAGGTCACTCAAATCTAGTGATCCTCCCACAGAACGCATACCCAAACCAAAGGAAAGAGGTGAGGTTTGGTTAATGGTATTCTTCAGTAAATAGAAGAGTTTTGGTTTATACATCATTGCCTTTGAAATAGTGTATCCTCATAAAACTTCAATAGTTTAAGAGCAGTTTTGTTCATCTTGAATTTGTATATGGTGTATGTCCCAGTTTATGACATTATATGTGTCTTAGGTCACAGTAGTGGTGAAGTCAGAAAAAGAAGAGGGAGTGAAAAGAATGCTGAAGAAGGGATGACAGAAAGAGAGGATCATAGAGACGAAAAGCCAAAGAAGAAATATAGTAACTCAACCTTTAGAAGTAGCAAGTACTTCTCATTTGAAGCTGAAAAGCTTTCGGAAGTAGAAACAGTCTTCAAGTAAGCACAGTATTTGAATGTAATAAGGATGTAATTTTTATCTTATGTACTGAAATGTAGTTGTTATTCAATTTAACTTTTATATATAAACAGCACATTAGTTATTATATTGTACTGCATAGTTTTAGGGAAAAATGTTCTGCTTTTCTATTAATATTTTCTAACCACATATATTCAGATCGCACTATTGAAAACTGTGTAAGATGGAGCCCCATTGTATAAAATACAAATTAGTGAAAGCTATTACTAACATAATTTATGTAAAGGGAAAAGAAAGATGCTGAAGCCTACCAGAAGTGTTGCCAGATATCCCCTGATCACAAAGTATTAGTAACGGGAGGCACGGATGGTCACCTTAGAGTGTGGTCATTGCCTGCTATGAAGAAAATCAGAGACATAAAAGGGCATGAGGATGCTGTAGATGATATTGACATCAAACCTGATGGCAAACAGGTAAGTCTATACTATTTTAATACTATTTTTTTGTAATACTCTTTTTCGTTCATATACATAGGGCTCTTTTATCGTTATTTACGATCAGCTGGTAATGACAGTCAGTTATTTGATGTTCCAATGGTACGTTCTTGTAGTTACTGTAATAGAAGTGATGAGGACTTTCCCATATTTAAAAGCCCTTATACCACAAATTAATTGTTCTTATTAGGTAGGTAGGAGAGAAATAATATATGCCTTTACATTGCCTGCGACAAGTGGATGGAAGAGTGAAGGACTGGTAAACTCTCTCCCTTTGTTGTATTTCATATAACAGAACAAGTGTAATAAAGAAAAAAAAAAAAAAAGGAAAATTAGTATGGCCACGATTTGACAAAATCATCTTCATTTTACGGGATATGTAAATCATGTATAAAAATAATTGATATTGGTTACATATATGATTGATGTAATCATGCACCCCATCAGCCTTTAGAAGTGAGTACATAATTCTCACCACAGTTAATGTTTTTAAACTCCTTTCATGAAGTGCTTCAAGCAATTGATATTGAATTATGCTGGATCTCAAGTGAAAAGTAAAAGTTTGTAAATGAAATTATAATTTATCAATTGTAATTGTATTGTCTTGGAAGTGTGTAGTATAGCAGTAGAATGCTCGCCGTGGGAGGTGACGGGCCCGTGTTTGAGCCCACATTGGGGTAATAGGAGGGGCATCCAGCCTTAATTCTTTAGCTTCATTCTGTCTGTGTCCACACCCAAATGAGAACTAACAGTGACATATAAAATGTAAATTAAAAAACTTATTGTTGTGTCTGTTTTATTATTATCACTTCTTATACAGATTGTGTCAGTTTGTAAACCTTCAAGAGAGTGTTGCGTATGGAGTCTTCGAGATGGCAAGAAGTTTATTCATGTGGCACTTCAAACAAATGGTGTCAAGTATAGATGTTTTCGTGCAAGGCATGTATTTTGCCGTATTTCATGAATGCTCTTTAATATTTCCAAAATAATATGCATCTCATTTATATTGATTAATGTGAGATCTTTTGAAGAAATTTTTACATATGTAATCAAGTGCTCTAACTAATCATATATGTATGTAGCCTTAGCATTTTGACTGAACGTACTGTATGGTACAGTATTCGTAAACGTTGGATATATGTTTGCAGTTTGTTCCAATAATTGGTTGCTATCATTAATTTGGCTCTTAGCTTTTTATTGTTTTTGTGTAATTTTGAAAAAGATGGAGTTATTGGCACTTAAATTTTTAATATATGAAAGAATACGGTAGGGGATTCTGAAGAAGCCCTCTGTATCTTAAAACTGCAGTACATTTATTTTTTATTGCAGGTATGGAGTTGTGGAAAATGATTACTCTAAAGCAAAACTTTTTACCATAAGTAATCAAATTGTTGGCTCTAAAAATCCAGCCATTGTTGCTAAATGGGATGGTCAAACATATGCACAAGAAAAGACTCAACATCTCCCTGGTTCCCTTGGAAGTTTGGCCGTAAGTGACGATGGAAGATATTTAGCTACGGGCACAATGGGTGGGACAGTTTATATCCTCATCGCATTCAGCTTACAGGTAAGTAGCAGTTAGTACTTACATACTTACACATACAATGACCACAATCCCCTTGTATGGGGGTGGCTGAGTCAAAACCCACACTTTCACCATAAGGGAAACATACCTTGATCATTCCTCTTAACTCCTTGGGGATGAAGGGTTGCTAAAATTCCACACTCCAACTATCCTTCTTTGGTCATCAACAGGACAAGTGGCCAAGGATTTTCTGCTATGAAGCCTGACAGCTGCAACTGGTTTACCCCACCTCCTCACAGTCATATGTTAATATGATTAAAATATAAACCACCGCCAAGTTTTTCTGAATGCTGTCATATCCTGCTGAAGCCAACAGGGTTCCACCATATCTATCCCATCCTGACCCATTTTATCAACTGCTCTGTTGCAAGATGGAAATTTATAGGGAAAAAATTGCCACCCCATCTCTACCAAATCCCTTTTATTATGCTCTTACGGTACACAGGAAATACTATATCAGACTTCTGTCTCAGTTATGTATAATATATATTGTGGAGTGAAAAAGTCTTAGGTGATGGGATGAGGAGAGATGATATAGCAGATATTTGGTGGGAAGAGTATATGATCTGGTACTTAAGGAGGTATACATTTGAAGTCATTTGGAAATACATATAAATTCAGATGGTAGTCAGGGAATGGAGGCACACAAAATAGATGAGATTGAGCACTTGCAGGTTACAGAGTTCAATCTGAAAATGTAGATCCACATTAATGCACATAAAGATACAATTATGTGATAAACTTACTCCGGCAAAACTATTGGACAGAGACTACACTCAGGAAACATAATATTGAAGTGCAGTAGATGAATGCCAAAGAAGAATTTCTGAATTTGGATGGTTCTGCAGGGTAAAAAATGAAAAAGTTAGATTTTTTGTGGTTGGCTTTGCTAGTTATTTGAGCTAGATATAGGCCAGCAAGGATATAGAGTTATAGGGAGTTACAGACTCAATTAGATGAAAGAAGTGTATTATAGACTGAATTTTCATAAATATACTCATTTATATTGGCAGGGTCATTTAATATATTGTAATTCATTTTCCCAACTCCAACATGTCTTTCTCCACCCCTCATTTGAAATGGGGCTATTTGTGACACATAAAACGATGCCCATGTACAAGAAAAATACAGAAATAAATTTTGTCTGTTTTAGTGTGTTTTACATTATATATATATATATAAAGCTTGCTAAAATATTTGAACATTTGTAAGTTGCCACATGACTGTTTGTTTGTGTGTATATGCGTGCGTGCATTGAGTTGCGTGTTTGTGTAATTGTATTTTAAGCAACTTTTTGTCCAATTTTCTCGCAGCAACTGAGAGAAATCGAAGGTGCACATCGAACTTTTGTCACAGGACTTGAGTGGTTGCCAACACATAGTCCGGAATCTCAGATGGTGAGAGGATACTCGGATGCCTCTGTGTTATCAATATCATGTGACAACACCATCAAAATTCACCATATTCCCAGAAGAGGTATGTACAGTACTTCACTAGTATATAGCTTTTCTTTGTGTTAGATACATTTCGGACCAGCTGTTTTAGTGCTAAGGCTATTTCGGTGACCGACGTTCTGTTGCAAAGGTTTTTAGTAATTTAAAACCTTCCTTACCTTACTAAACCTAACTTAGCCTAGCCAAACTTAACTTTCTTTACAAAACGGGTGGCACCAAAACGTCCGCTCCCAAAAGGCACTGTGCTAGTCATCCCATTCTATTTTCCTTTGCTGCAAAATACTTATTTTTGCACGATTAATCAGTTACCTGTGGCTCTTTGTATGTAAAAGTATTCTTGCGGATTTAGCTCACCAGATAGTACTGTATGGGAACTGCTTTGATAAGGCTTATGATCATGGCTCTCAGTATATTATTGATATCTCTATGATCAAACATTTTAGTAGAGATATTAATGAGTAATATAGATTACACTTGTGCTATATGTAACAAAATCATATGATAGAATGATGTAGGATATGTGATACATAGAGCAATTATAAAAGCTCTGCCAGGAAAATTTTCTGGAGAATTTTCACAAGCATTAAGTGTTTTAAAAGTATAGTTACCGCGTTGTGTATATATATCATTCTTCACTGCGTGCTAGTTTGGACTAAGAATAATTGTGGAATGCTGTCTGTATATTTATATCTCTTCTTTAATTCTAGGTAAACTGACTGGTAAATTATGGTTTTTGTGAAATAGTTTGTTAGGTTCTCTTGTATAGCATACCTTCATGTATTCTTGCTAGTATATATTGATGGGGTCAAATGAATTTTTTTTTTCTCCTCAATACTTGTAGCTTGCTAGTGTTCCGAGTCACTTTCTTTATTTCGCTTGCCATAATTATGGATTGGACAGTGCCTACATTTTTGTCTCCTAGCAACTACTACATCAGAACACTAAATAATGGTAATAGTACTCTTGAAAATGGGAAGATCAATGATGTAATTAGTTTCTCTAGTGATTCTTAATTGATAATTGGGGTTAGTGTCATCATTGTCTTCTTCTGGTACTTTCAGGACACAAAGCTTGCTCAGCTCTTAGGTCCCTCAGCCTACACTGTTCAAAGGAAAGTAACAGCTGGCTGGGAAACACTTCTGAGTACGCTAACGATGGACAATAAAGCTTTGGATCACTACAAATCTAAAACTCTGCCTGATGATAGAGCATATTTCATTACTCATTTTACAAGCATCTGTACATGTGAAGGATAACATATTAATATGTCACCATTTAAAAATATGTAATATGCTTTTAATACAATTTTACTCTTGTTTTAGGAATGATTCCAGTGTGGGTCGCAGCCATTATTGCCGCATTAGTCCTTTTTGGTGCATTCCTTCTGGCCAGTTATCTGGGATTGTAAAAAATCATCTGTAAGTTACCATTACTTAGGGCCACCATATTATACTCTCTTAAGCAATTGGAAGAGTAATCTTGAGAATAATGCGGGTTTGTGGTCAATCTTCAGTGTTTCATTGCTATGCATACACTCTGCAACGATTTTGAATGTCAGAAATGGAAAATAAAATAAAGGATACAGCAGCCACTTTGTAAATTGGTATTAGTGTAATAGATATTTCAATAGTTCATGAAATTCATAGTACAAGCACAGTCATCCTGTGATTACAAAGCTGATTGTGGTCTATTGTGGGAATTTTGCATCAAACCTTAGTTCAGCAACCAATGTTCTCCACTATTCACTTGTAAAAAAGCTGTTATTTATCTTACAGTGTTATATTAGTCTTATCAAGTGTTGAACAAGATAATAATTGTTTAATATGTAAGTTTTCAGTGGTGTTGTAAGTTTAGTTTTATTAAAAATTTAAAGATGATTTGCAGTGCCAGGTTTGGCATACCATACCTTATCTAGTTAATTTGTTTTTTGTGCTTTACAGGTTTGTTCAAAAATGTATTTAATGTCCATATAGGATGCACTCGTGTTTTGTCTTTCATCTGAAAATAATCTCTGCAACATGTACAGTAATAATATTTTTGTGCAGTTGAATTTGAAGAGATGAATAACGTTTGGAATTGCTGTCTGACTGATTTACTATTTTGAATGTCAGTGAAGCGGTGGGGGTTAACCAGCTATGTCTGTCAGGCCTCATGGCATAAGAACCTTGCTCTCTTGTTCTGAGGGTGACCCAAGCAGGGTGTTGTGGCGGTTTTATGGTAACCCTTTATACCCAGGGAGATAAAAGGAGTGATTAAGGTATGATTGATTCTGGTGAATGTGAGTGCTTTGGCTCGGCCACTCCCTTACAGTTGTTATTGCCGCCATTGTAAGTGTATGTTTGAGTGTCAGTGAGTAGAAACACTTAAACGACTCTTTTAAAATGATATTTCATGCATGTTTAGATTCAGAAATTTTTTTTATGGTCTTTGTTTTAAGGATATCTATGAGAGGGTTATATAAGTGAGTGTTTAGTTCTTTCTTGCCTCCAAACCTTCATGATTGTATATCTGTTACAAGCATGAAGTGTTTGGTCCTTATTTTCCACACTTATATTAAATTATGCCGAGATTTTTGTTTTGTCATTGTTATTATTTATTAGCATAATAAGCCCAGCAACAAAACTAACTGGAAAAAGTCAAAGACTGTAAACCAGATAATTCCAGCAGTGGAAGCAATTCAGTGAAGATAAGGCAAAAGGCAAGACAATAAAAAACAAACAGAAAATTTTATACATTCGTAAACCTCATTATTGTATTATTGGCAATTTTTTCTGTAGTTCTATGTCCTGTTATTTATTTACTCTTCTCGTACGTTTTGTCAAAGGCAATATTTGAGTTATAAAATTTACACTTTGATGATTTAGTTGTCTGGAATGCTGTCGGTCTTGTTTATGTTGACTGTTGCGTTGATTATTTAAAGAGATTTTATTTTTTAATAACCTGCTGTATGTTTGAAATTTGCTTACCATACGTTCATGTACTTTGTGTTCATACAGAATTCCTTCTCTTCCCTTGTAAGGTAAATACTATAGTTTTAGGCTTATATTCATATTTTTTTTTATGCAGGAATACTCCGTATGGTTTTGTGATATATATATTTCATACTTTCCAAGGTTTTAGCAGTGTGAATTTACCATTGTGTATTTGAATGCAGTTCTTATCTATATTTTTCTCAAAGACAATAATTAGTTCAGTACTTTTAAAAGATTAAGATTTGGTAGTTGAGCTTGTGTCAACAAGGCATGATTTATACAAATATTGTTAATTGCTAAAAACTAAATAGAATCTTTTGTGATGTAATTACTGTTTTGTTAGATGTTGATATTTACCAGTTTGTTTTACCATCATGGAAGTTTCAGTATAAGAGGTCATGATTTCTAGCTGTATTAGTAAACAAAGGCCTGATTAAAGGAGAAACTCCTGTTTTAGGTATAAGTTCCTAGCCAAGCTTGTATGTATTCTCGTCACTTTTAAATTTCTCAAACTTGTAAGTAGTGTGAAGGAATCGTTGTGAATTTGAGGCCGCAGAAATAATTTCCATTTCTTTGGATAATAACTAAGTCATATTTCATTGACCTCTGAGCAGGAATGTAGGATGGAGAATTCCATAAATAAGCTGTTGTCAAAGCGCATGAGTTATTTTCTCTCTATTGAGTATTATATGCAGTGGTCTTTGGGGACTGCAGTAGTGCACTGGTTAGAATACTTGCCTCAATTCCTCAGCTACAATGTCTGTATCCACCCCATAAGGACTAATATGGACACATAATACATGGATTTTTATATGCAATATGTCAGATTAGAGAGAAAAACGATATGCGTTGGGGTGAAAGAAAGCGTAGAATAGTTTCTTATGGGATATTGTGTAATTAGGCATATGGTTATGAATGGTATTTTGGAGAAAGTAATATTAATGCATGTATCACCTCCATTGTTGGGCTTTCTGTACAAAAGCCTTTTTTCTTCTTGTATATAATGTAAAAGAAATATAAGAACAAAAATATTCGTAATGCTCTCCAATTTCTTCACCCAAAGACTTCTAAAATTCAATATGTGTTTTAGTGTATTTTAAATTATAATTGTCCATACAATGAATCTGGCTGTTAAACAAGAGCCTGGGCATTAAATCATGTACAAAAAAATATGCAGGCTACACTACCATAATTGTTTATATACAAAAAAAAAAACACAATCCCCCTTTTAAGGGGGATGGCTGAGTTAAAGCAAATAACTTGGGAGGAAAAACAAAGGAGGGAATTCTCAGTCTCCTCACTCTGCCCTATTTAGTCATTTTAATTATTAAGTATTTGAACTCCCCCCCCCCATTCAAGTTTTCCCTCTCCCATATTATTATCCCAGAGGATCAACACCAAACATGAATTCATTACTCAAAGTATATTTGATGATGGAAAAACAGGTACAGTACTTATAAGAACCCAGTACCCTCCCAATACCACGGCAGATTTTCTGAAATATATAACCGGATGATGAACGTAAACGTTACAATGAAGTTCGTGTGAGCGTATTCACCAGGATACATCATCCTACTTCGGATATTGTGCTTGCAGATGCATCAACCAAAATCGTTAATATTGATTAAAAAGGGAACAGATGTTAGCATGATGTTAGAATACTGAATGAAGTACTTATATTAACATTTGCATAATATACAAAACAAAAAAAACAAAAAATCTCTCCAGTCACAAGAATAACAGTGACAAAAGGTTATTCTGTGCAGTTAAAATCTGTAATAGCATGAAACAAAAATCCCTGTAATAATGAAAAAGTCATACTGACAAAACACATTGGTACACATACCAATGTAGAGCAGTATTACAAAATCATGTTACCAGCCTGCAAGACATGAACTGTATTTATAAAGTATGATAATGGTACTGAAAATCTAAATATGAATGTTATACTGTTAACTTATATCTAAAAAAAATAAAATAAATCCTTTTCTATTTACACAACAATGAGCTTTTACAAGTATAATGGCTTTGGAGGTAAAATAAAAAAGTAGATGGAATATTCATAGCCATATACAGATGTACACCAGCATTTTGTGTATAAAAAAAAAAAAAAAGGATGGTGACAGTTTTCATTCTTCCTCTCAAACCTTAGTTCTTTTTTTTTCTTGGTATGACCTATCTGATACCAAATTCTCCATTGGGTTAAGAAAAAAAAATTACCACCAGTTGTAAATGACCTATACTAATTAGCATAAGTTAGTATACTTAAGAAGAAAAACAATACAATATCTACAAATTTCGAAATCATAATATACATTACAGATTGTTCTGGATAAAACTCAAAAGCCCCAATAAAATTTTTAATATATTCATAATGTACGGCAGTGTAATAGAAATTGTGATTTCCTAAAGCTTCATAACAGAAAATAATCACAACATGCCTGGAAAATTTCATATCAGAAGGGATGGAATCTGAATAAAAGTTGCATACAAATACCCTCATCGACCTACACATAACAATACCTTGAGACAAATACCAACATAATTATTGACAACGTGGTACCAAATTTACAGCTCCTATGTTTATAATAAAAAAAACAAAAATATTAACAATAAAAACTCAAGTTGAACAAAGAAAAGAATAAGAAATACTGTATATGATTTCACATACCTTGGGAACTTACTTCATTAAACCCTCTATCGACTGTTTAGCATTGTAGAATGTACTCGTTGTTTGTTCTTTTACAGAGGCCAATATACCTGGCCCTTCGGCCTGTATATACTCAACAGCCAAGGAAATTTGATGGCACAATGAGACCCACAAAATCCCAATTAATTCCCACGCTTTTGCCAGATATATTTTCAGGATATTGACTATATTCATGAAGACCTCATTTTTGCCTAGTACGTCACACACAACTAACCACTGGTCATGAAGGAATCGCCAAGTAGATTGTAAGGCTCTGTAAATGGCATCCCAATCTATATTTTTAGCCAACCAGTCATAAGCCAAGAAAAATACATCTTGCATTACTGACCAACATCTTCCTAGCATGGCTAGGACGGGATCTGTGTACATACTCAAATCTCCTGTTTGTCTTTCAACGGCCGCCCATGCCGAACGACCCGTTTCTTTAAGCGCTCTTCCTACAGTATAAGCGGTCTCTCTTAAATTTTCGGGTTGTAGAGCATCAGCTGTGAGGTTTGCAAGAACATGGGCATTCTTTACAAGATTGGGGTAAGCCACTGCAATTCCATGAGGTGTGAGGTTCCCATCTGTGTATACATAAAGGCCAGCTCCTATTGCACCGAATAAGCAAATAAACATGATGAGGTTGAACCAGCCCAGCCATGACCAACCTTTGTCTGTAAATAAAATAAAATATGCACCTCTGTATATCAAAGCTGCATTTATGTTTTCTTATAAAAATTTTGGAATGTGTAGTTTCATTATTATGAATATAAATAGAGCTGGTTCAATTCAAGACCAATGTCTTTGGCTACCTTTATGATGTAAGACATTCTACACTTTCATTATAGATGTAAATGTGTGATTATCATATATGTTAGCTTTTGATCAACTATACAACCCCACACAATCAAGCATATTGTGAAACACTGCTTTGGTTACAGCCACATATGCCAACAACACAACATACACTCCCTGAGAGCTCAGCCGGAAAGTTCAGGATCAATAGTGACCTTCCTTAGGGACTCAAGGATGTTTGGCCAGGCAGCTTATGGACCAACAGCAATTAAATATCTTATGTTTTCAAGCTTTACCCTGGTTCCATCACCTGATGTTGGCATCAATGACATTATTTTAAGGAATGATCAAGTAAAATAGCAGATCACTCTATGCCAGATCACAATGTTGTTGGCACATCTCTTAACATCCAAATATCTCTATCCATTCTTTCCTTGTGTCTAAACCAATTAAGAAGTGGCTGTTCCACTAATTTTTCTGTACTTACATCCTAACTCTCATAAATCACTTTAGGGAACTATCCGAGTTAAAAAATTCTTAAGATATCATAATTTCTTCACCTTCATTCAAAGCTCAACACCTCAAATACATGTTGCGATTGTTGTTTAATAAACTGCCTGGCCGAGCATCCCCGAGTCTCTGGGAAGAACACTGCAGATCCTGCGCTTCCCCACAGAGCTTTCAGGGACTGTATGTTGTTGTTAGTGTATGTGGTTATGTGCATTGCAGTCTTCCATAATGTGTTGGCTCAGTTTCTCTCTATGTCCCTGGCTAGAAGGGGTCTCCAAGAAATAACCACCAGAAATCATTTCTCAGTGTAGAAAATACCGTTATTGAGTGTACTGCATTAAGAGAGGAAAAAATTGCCCGGGTGACCAAGCCTCTAAGAGATTCTCGTGCCCCCTGAGAGGCAGGACACCGAATACCAGTAAAATACATCACTTACTTGACCTGGCCTTTTTGGGTTTTGGAGCCGCAGGAGCTGGCTTTGGCACAGCAACGTATTTTTGTTGGGCAGCAGCGCTTCCATTTGACTGGTGTTTATGTGATTCCACGAAGGCGCGATGCTCGGCTTTCCTTTTCTCTTTCGCAGCTCTCTTCTCAGCTCGCTTTCTGGATAGCTCCTCCTCTTCAGCTCGAGCGCGAGCATCTTCCTTCTCTGTGAATCAAATTAGTAAGTATAATTTAGAACATACTCACAATACCTGTAACTAGCCCATTTTAACATCTAGCAAGCATGTATATATTGATATTAAATAAAAATTCAAGTAAATATACTACAAATATTCAAGTTGGTAAATGCAAACTTAGCGTAATGAATTAAAAAGAAGTAATTTCGGAAACCAAATGTATATCATGGAATGACGCAAGCAAAAAAAATATAAATCTTACACAAGTCCATACAATGGAGGTTTTACGAGTTGCTTTCTTAAATACTTTATATAAGACTTTCTTAACTACTTTATATAAGACACACTAAAAGGGAAATAATATAGCCATATAACTTAGCAATGACAGTTCACAAATAACTAATTAAATGGCTTTAAAGCATTAGCTCAAATGTTAAATTCCCAGCTTACAGTACAGTATATGTATATGGCTTCTTGTAGTAAGCAATATCAGGCTATAATACCAAATATATTATTGTACATAATACACAGCAACTTCATAAACAATATATATGTGACTACTGATTTTGAATGGAATAAACTTATTTAAACGATCAGTTACACACATACAATCAAGAACAGAATTGTGTGAGCAAAAATCTATGGATATAATCAAAGGCACTAGCAGTATCCTGCACAACATAGACATTCACAATTACGTAAGAAATAATTACCATTTATTTACTACTAACATATGTCTCATATACAGTGCATTATTTCAGTTTTACTTGCCAATTACCTTTCTCTTTTTTAAGTCTCTCCTGTTTTTCATTCTCCATTTGGATGTGGAATCTCTTAAGGTATGCTATAACCTTTCTGGCTGCGATTTCACACTCCTTTTGGTTCAGACAATCACCAGCAGCCTTCTGCAGACCAGGCTTGAGCGGATTACCCTTCAAATCCAACCAACGGAGATTACGCAGCTGACACAAACTTATCGGCAAATCAGTCAACTGGGAATACGAGGTAATGAAATTAACCCATTAAATACAATAAGAGACATTAAAACATGGAAAGTCTGTCAACTGGGAATATAAGATAATGGCATTAATTAATTAGAAATTATTAAACGATCCATTAAAAACTGGGAATACAGTATAATACAATGGAATTAACCACTTACATATCAAAAGTTACATTACCAACTGGCATATATGTCAACTGGGAATACAAGATAATGGAATTAACCAATTAAATATAAAAAGACACATTAACAACTGGCATAGCACTTAACGGGGAATATAAGATAATGGAATTAACCCCTTTCTAACCTTAGACCGTGGCAAGCCGCGAACCCTCCACCTGACGAAGCAAAGTCGCAAGCGTTACCATTCTGCCACGGACAATATATAATAACAGAATATATATGATGGATATAAAGAAATTGCACAAATCACATACCTGATTGTTATATAGGTCAAGGTGCCGTAGATTAACAAGTTTGTCAATATTACTCGGGAGCGACCTAAGCTTGTTGGAGCCTAGTTCCAAACGAGTTATATGTGAAAGACTTGGAGCGAAGTCGTTTGACAATGACACCAACTCGTTACTGGAAAGATCTATCTTTGTGGCTTTGGGTACCGATGCCTGAAAAAAAAAAAAAAATTAACAACACAAATCTAACTCGACCAATATTTGGGTCTTGTATACTTGAATAACCCCAAGAATCCCAAGTAAAGTTAAATAACCCTTTGTTAGTTTAAGGGATTTCCTTTGTAAATATAAATAACACTGGAGCACACTCTGGGGTTACTCTTCTTGACATTTTTTTCTTTGGGAGAGAGAGCGACTGCTTAGGTCTTTACCAATGTGAACTTTGCAAGAAAAAGAACAAGAACTTAATACTATTACAATTAACATAGATGTAAGCACCATTCGTGGTTTTACACTTCGTTTAGAAGCAAAAAAAAAAACTGCCTCAATTAGGTGAAAAAAAAAATAAAACAATTTGACAGCAATTGGTTTTCCCTCCCGGGTAGCCCTACTAAAAGGTACATATACAACTAATGGTTGAAAAGGTCTTCCATTTTTTACGAAAAATATATTATAATTGCTTTCTCACATCGTTATGAAAAATTTTAATTTCACAAGCTGGAGGCGTGAGGAGCACATATATCAATACAGTATTGCTATATAGACAAATTTTTTAGTTTCACACTCCCATTTGAATGAAAATAAAAAGAAAAACTAAATATCAAATGTAATCTATTTAATTAATTTAGGTCAGGTCAGTTCCTTCCCAAAATAATACTTGTCTAAAATTGAATTCCGATTTTTCATGTGTGGTTTTAATTTTAATCATTGGGGTGTGGAAGTAAGAATTTACCATAATAAATGTACATATCTTTTAATACTCTTCCAAAATATGCATTACAAATTATTACAACCATTAAAACGAGCAAGTAAATCCGAAGAGAATAGAATCTAGAATGCTTTCTCTAGTACACACACTCTCTATGGCACGGCAAGCACTTACAATTTCCTTGACTGGTACTTCCGTCAAACTGAGCATGCTAAGGTCTAGTTCGTCACCCTCCACCTTCTTTCGTAAGCCATTTTTACTCATTTTAGCCGAATTCACGAAAAAATAGACCGCTATGACACAAAACAGCTGACCGACCGCTTAGCGTATCCTCCTCCTTAGGGAACAGTTGTCAAACTCTGGCTCAGCGTTCGGCTGATGTGTAACTTGTTCCCCCGGAAAACATGCTGTGGTGCCACATTTCCAAGTAAGTAACTAAACATTTAGAATATCACATGTAAATACGCTACTTTTTATTAATAAAAATTATTATTATAATATTAAAACGTCATATACTTCTATTTTTTATGTGAAGTTTAGGTTGAATATGAATAAACTAATAATATTGAAAACATTTGGCACCATGAAACAAAGCAGCAGAGCCTTGCGCCCATGTCACCGACAAAACAGCATGGCGCCCACAGATTTCATTTTTAAAGGTACGGATATTTAAAAATACCACACCCCTCGACTCTTTAAATATAGCGATAGGATTTACATCCTTCCGTGTGCTAGGTAAATAAGCAAAAATTATATTTTCTACTTAGTGACAATGGCATTTTAAGGATAAGAGAGAGAGAGAGAGAGAGGAGAGAGAGAGAGAGAGAGAGAGAGAGGAGAGAGAGAGAGAGAGAGAGAGAGAGAGAAACTTTAATTGCATTTTTTCCATTTCAAGAATCAATAAACTTGAATCTATGCGACGTATTGCTGAAGCACTAAAATACGACATATAAACACTGCCAAAATATGTGTTCAAAACTTTAAGCAAAAGCAGTTTTGTTGTAATAACATACCACTAAATATAATTATTTATCAATTGAGAATCTATTATTCACACATTAGCTGTTCTTTGCTTTCAGTGACGCTTCATAGCTCATTTGATAAAAGCAATAGAAGCACTCGTGCCTCTACGACGATACAATGGGATACTTTCCCTCTTCTTGCTCAGATAATCAGGAATTTACTTTCCATATCTGTCAGTATGTCTGCTTCCCACGCACAACACGTCTCTAGACATTCACCACTTCATTTTTGTCTGTCTACTTGATAAGACTTCATATTCTTTATTTGTATTGTATATTCATATACAATATATATAACTTGACCCTAAGGTTAGGTCAGGTTAGGTTAGTTTTGTTAGTTCAGGTTAGGGTACAATAGAATACAGGTATTGTGGTAGACCTTATATTACATCACAATTTTATTCATGACCTCGTGAAAAATTTTTACCTGACTTTTATCAATGGTTAAGTTAGGTTAGAATCTGAGGTTGGTCCTCATCAATAGCGACCAACTGAAGATTACCGACCTCAACTTTACTCCAACTGAGTAGTCAGGACCTATAAAAATTTCAGGTTCCAATTCTTCATGAGTTCGGTTCTCTTGGTAATCTGACTCTTAGAATTCCTCTTAAAAATCGCTTCTTCAAGAGCATCTTTTCACTAGAACCTTCTGGGATGAACAGGACAGAAAGATTACCCTTTCCAGCTCTTTAGATATGTAGACCTCCCAGTGGAACAGTACCTTCAAAAGCACCGGCTCTGATAAAGGGAATAATGCATGTCCTACAGCTTTCCACCAAATAAATAATCCTCATTATTCTATTATTTGTTTACAAAAAAAAATAATAGAGGCTTAAAGTACATTGCCTTTATATTTTTGTATGTGGCTCGCATATTAGTATTTCGTTCTTATTTAGAAGATATATACTTGTATGTGCTTATATATATATATATATATATATATATATATATATATATATATATATATATATATATATATAGATAGATAGATAGATAGATAGATAGATAGATAGATAGATAGATAGATAGATAAGTAAAAAAAAACATTTGAATACGAGTCTTAGTCTAAGCAGTCTGGAGAAAGACGAGTCTATTGATAAGTATTATCTATAAAATAATGACAGAAACTGCATTTAATCTCAATTTAATAGAGATAACAAGAGTGCCAATTGGCACTATATATCATACACATAAGCAAGTATCTCTTATCAAAAGTAATAACAATACTTAAACATTTATTTGTTGCGCTGAATCTCTCCATTCTAAATGTAACTTTCGAAGTTTTTTATATCCTACTTTTTCTCATATAAAATGAAAATAGATTCGGAAAGAGCCAAATCCGTGTTCGAGTTTACCTCGGGGCGTTAGGAGGGGTATCCAGCCTTAATCCCCAACTTCCAACCTGTCTGCGTCCATCCCAACTAGACTAGGATTATGGACTTTTCTTAAATATGTACTGTAGGTCCGAGTTCGAGGAGTGAGTTACGACTGCGAATATTCTACATATAATTATTTAGGAGTACATATAATGACCGAAAGTCATCCTATGTTATGGCTGGATACTTAATAACGCAATATACAGATAGACAGAATAAGAAGAAAGTTGTTGGAATCTGGAGATATTCCAGTTTTACTTACTAGTATGATTCGCAAAGTTATGGAGAAAATATTGGAAAGGTATAACTCCATTTATTCAAAGTAATTTACATATTTGGCAGTGAGACAACATGGCCACGGAGAGGTCAGGACTACAATAACAAACTTGCTGTTTATGATGAAATAAGCCACATATTACCAGGGAAATTGGTTGTACAGATTGCATATTCCTAGATTTTCAGAATGTGATTGATGAAATATGAGGTAATTGCATGCAATGGCAAAAAGTGTTGGAAATGTCTTGCCGTGGATACATCTTACTTAGACTAGAGGAACGCTAGAAAAGGGATTCCACAGGGATAATGTCGCATGACATCAATCGTGCTGAAGCCAGAATCTGAAACTTGTAACAAATCTTGAGGGGTAACGGTCGGTCGAGGGCACAGATATTTTATTACATGTCCTCACTTTTATTGAGTTTTGGGTGCAGACCATGTTTTCCCTTGGGACCACCAAGATTTATGGCTAGGCACCTGGAACTAACCCCCGGCGCCATGCACCCCTAAGAGGCCTAAAGGATAAGGGACCGAGGGTCCCTTATCCTTTAGGCCTCTTGGGGGTGCATGGCGCCGGGGGTTAGTTCCAGGTGCCTAGCCATAAATCTTGGTGGTCCCAAGGGAAAACATGGTCTGCACCCAAAACTCAATAAAAGTGAGGACATGTAATAAAATATCTGTGCCCTCGACCGACCGTTACCCCTCAAGATTTGTTACAAGTTTCAGATTCTGGCTTCAGCACGATTGATGTCATGCGACAATAAGTTGTTGGGATATTTCTATATTTAAACAGGAAAATGCTAAAGATGTGATCACTACAAAGAGAGTGAGAGCTATAAATAGTGGTAAGGAAATGTAGGAAGACTTTTAACAGTCATTAGCTGTGGTTCCCAACCTCTTTTTGCCTGTGGCCCACCTATGCATCTCTAAAATCCTGATCCCCCCCTGACATATACACGTGAATGTGGGGAGGCAGAAAGTACCTTGTGGACCAATGACACATGTACATAGATACACACAAGTAAATTTATGTATGCATACTGTATATGCACCGTATGTATTAATACCACACACACTTACACAGACTCACTGGAAAAAAAAATCACTGTTAATAACACATTCACGAATTGCCCCTTAAAAATCAAATTGCCCCCTGTGGGGCGTGCGCCCTACTTTGGGATCCACGGGTCTATAGGAATGGTCAGCTAAGTGGTTACTGTGATTGAATACATCGAAATATGCAGTAACGAGGATGGGCAAGAGGGCAAGATCATCTTAAGGTATTCGTGAGCAGAAGAAGACAGTAGCATGGGCAAGAGGGCAAGATCATCTCTAGGTATTCGTGAGCAGAAGAACTTAAACGAAATCAGTGAATGAATTTTAGGGGGTCAAAATATTGATACAGAAATGTTTAGTAGAATTAACATGACTTTTTGTGACCTAACTTTGAAGATGCAAAGCCTTTGGAACTCATATTTAAAAAAAAATGCATTCACAAGCATAAAATTATTCTTATGACAAGTTAGGACGTAAGATAGTACTTATATAGTTCAAACTAATATTCTGAATTCGTAGAGCGAAATTTTTGCCTATTTAAATGTTATCGTGGCGTAAACATATTTAAGTAATGGCATAAAAGTTATATGAAGGAGAGAATTTACAAAGGTATTCTGAAACTTGATATAGATATAAAAAAAAATATCTGTTAGTCCCTCTTTAACGGCTGGATTCGTTTCTAGATTAACAGTGTGTGAAATAGAAAAAAAACAAGAATGAGATTGATTACTCATATCAATCGAAGAAGACAGGTTCTCTGGTAATAACCAGTCGCGTCTAGCACACGTCTGAATGTTACTGATCGCGAATTTGTCGGTTTTCACAACAAACTTTTTTCTAAGTATCTTAGCATTCCTAGTGTTTCAGGTCTGTTTAGTGTTCGCATGTTTTTTCGTGGTGTTATTTGTATATTATTCTCCATAATACCTCTCTCTCTCTCTCTCTCTCTCTCTCCCTCTCTCTCTCTCTCTCTCTCTCTCTACGCAAAGCTAAACGTGAGAGGCAATAAATAACATTAAATATTAGTACAATTTCATTATCATTATTTCAAAAAACATAAAACCACAAATAAATAACGTAGGAATAAGTATTTGGAATTTGCTTATTATTATTATTATTATTATTATTATTATTATTATTATTATTACTATTATTATTATAAAGCGGTAAAATAATAACGAAAAATTAAACCTTAGTTCCTCAGCTCCAACCTGTCTATATTCACTCCTATATGAATGATGATTAAGAGTGGCATAGAAAGACAGAATAAAAAATACTGTTGCTTTAATAATCTCTATTTTAACTACAATAACGTTTTATCTTATTCAATATGAATACAGTGAGGTGTATTTCTTATTAAACAATTAATTACTTTTGTCTGGCAAAGTATGACTTGAAATATATTGTTGTTGTTGTTGTTGTTGTTGTTGTTGTTGTTGTTGTTCTTCTTCTTCTTCTTCTTCTTCTTCTACTACTACTACTACTACTACTTTTTTTCCACTAATATTTATTGGCACTGTATTATAATAATTATGTTTGTTTACTTCTTCTTCTTCTTCTTCTTCTTCTTTTACTAATTTTGACTGGCACTGTATTATAATAAATATGTTTGTTTACTTCTTCTTCTTCTTCTTCTTCTTCTTCTTTTACTACTTTTGACTGGCACTGTATTATAAGAAATAGGTTTGTCGTCTCCTCCTCCTTCTTCTCCTCCTCCTCCTTCTTCTCCTCCTCCTCCTACTACTCCTCCTCCTCCTTTTCTTTAGAATTTAAGACTACAAATCATATCAAGGACAATGAAAAGACTGGCAAAGAATGGTGGAGAGGATATGAGAACCAAATTCATCCATAATGACAATGATAATTGGCTCATCTTGACTACGTTGAACCATACCAGAGGCGAAAACATGACGCCAATATGAAGAAAAGAGAAAGAAAAACACAAAAATGGAAGTGTGAGACTATAAAAAAGTGATGACGATGAAAAAAGAATGTAAAAAGAGAATTGCAAGACTAGTAAAAAGTTATGTTTATGAAAAAAAAAAATCGTAAAAATGGAACTGCGCGACTGGAATAAAATAGATGAGAACGTGTGGTGATGATAATATCCCAAACGAGGACCTAAAAACAAACATCCTAAGAGAAAGACACAAATAAACACAAAAATACACTAGAATAAAAACATAAAACTCAAACAAACAAACAAGGAGAAATACACACCAAAAAGAAACAGTGATTATAGACACACAAATGACTATTAAAAACAAACACCAAAATGACAAACAAAAAATAAAGGCAAGCAAACACAGAATAAAAACCCTTGTAGAAGCAAACATGCAAACAAAGAAAATGGACAAACTAACATACACATAATGACAAACGAACATAGACTTCGAACAGACTTTAACGTGAAGTGTTTAGATCACTTAATAATTGTAGAGATATATGTTAATATAATATTTGTTCCTGGCTTTGGAATATTTTCTCAGAGTTTTTGGGCGTTTTAGGTCAGCCTTGAAGCAGTACCATCCCTGAACACCGACCCACAACAACTGACTGAACGCCATGTACTTAATTATACTGCTAGGTGAACAGAAGCAATTGGGTTCACAGACACGTGCCCAAGTGCTTCTTCCCCGCTCAGGATTCGAACCCGAGCTCTCTTGGTAGTGAGCCGAGTGTTTTAGCCACTACACCACGAGGTACCCTGTGGAGATATATATTAAGGACAACCTCAAGCAAGTGTAGCACGATAAAGGAATCCTCTGAGTCTCTTGATTCTCTCACAAAACAAGTCCTCCTCAATGCCCTTGCTTGCCTCCCCCCCCCCCCTTTCACGGCGTCCAAAGTCAAGTCCAAGGTCAAACTTATAAGGTATAATGAGAGAGAGAGAGAGAGAGAGAGAGAGAGAGAGAGACTAATATCTATACTACACTAAAGGAACCTAAGAATTATATTTAGGATATTTTTCTCTTCTTTGGATCGTGAGAGAGAGAGAGAGAGAGAGAGAGAGAGAGAGAGAGAGAGAGAGAGAGAGAGTACCAAAACTAATTAGCGCTAAATCATGCTTAAAGTTTTTGAAATAACTTTCTTTTTCATTTTAGTTTATTTAATGGATATACGAGACAACTAAGTACGCTAAAGAAGAAGAAGAAGAAGAAGAAGAAGAAGAAGAAGAAGAAGAAGAAGAAGAAGAAGAAGAAGAAGAAGAAGAAGAGACCGAATCAACCATATTTCCCTGTGTATTCCATAACATATTATATTATAAACATCATGCTAACATGTAGCAAAAAGGCTCTTATTTTAACCATTTCAGATAGTTATGATTAGGGCAAAGCGAGAATTATATTGAAAGGAAACATGAAATTATAGTAATTTATTTGCTAATAATAATAATAATAATAATAATAATAATAATAATAATAATAATAATAATAATAATAATAATAATAATAATAAAATGCCTGTGTATATATATATATATATATATATATATATATATATATATATATATATATATATATATATATATATATAGACAGACCTATAGATAGATATATGGAGATAGAGAGATAGATAGACAGATGGATAGATAGATAGATAGATAGCCGGACAGACAGATAGAAACAGAGATAGATAGATAGATAGATAGATATAGGTATGTGTGTTGCTTTGTTTCTTACAGTGGTGAATATAGTATACTACCGTTGCCTTTACGTCCGTGAGTATGCAATAATGTAAGTAATATTTCTCTTTACCTAAAGGTGTTTACTCTCTCTCTCTCTCTCTCTCTCTCTCTCTCTCTCTCTCTCTCTCTCTCTCTCTCTCTCTCTCTCTATCCTTCTGTCCTTGGTACACAACTGCCAAGTTCAAGGCGATCAAGTCAGCAGGCATTTGGTACACACACACACACACTCTTGGAGTACAACTTCAAGAGACAGAAAATGAGAGAGATCTAGGAGTAAACATACTGGCAGATTTGTCTCCAGAAATACATATAAATGGCATAGTAAGGGCAGCATATGCATTCTTATCAAATGTAAGGGTAGCCTTCAGGCACATGGACAAGGAAATGTTCAGAAATATTTATGTAACCTATGTGAGGCCAAAACTCGAATATGCAGCCCCCTTTTGGAATCCGCACTTGAAAAAGCACATAGCTAAGCTTGAAAAAGTTCAAAGACATGCCACGAAACTGGTGCCAGAAATACGCAATCTCAGTTATGATGAGAGGCTGAGGGAATTAGACTTACCATCACTCGAAGCTAGAAGAGTGAGGGGGGATATGGTGACAGTCTTTAAATTCCTTCATGGTTATGATAGAGTGGATAGGGATGGATATTTTGATATGGCTGGCTCTAGAACTAGAGGTCATAGTTTGAAGCTTCGTAAGAAAACTTGTTTGCAGGATGTAAGGAAATACTTTTTCAGTGTAAGAGTAGTTGATAATTGGAATTGGCTAAGCGAGGAGGTAGTTAATGCTATCTCAATCCATAGTTTTAAGGACAGGTATGATAAGTATCACTAAGTATAAAATGGAACCGATGAGGAGACGGGAAGATACGAGCTTTGTGCTCTTTCCCGTAAACACAATTAGGTAATATCACACACACACACACACACACACACACACACACACACACACACACACACACACACACACACCTATCTTCAAAAAGGGAAGGAGGGATACGGCTCTGAACTATAGACCAGTTTCCTTGACCAGCATAGTTTGCAAACTTATGGAGAAACTACTAAGGAAACATATCTCTCTTCACTTGGAATCCTTCAACTTTTTGTCAGTGAGGCAACATGGCTTCAGAGAAGGAAGATCAACAGTAACAAACTTATTAGAATTTTATGATGAGGTAAGCCAAATCTTACAGGAAAGAGAGGGCTGGGCAGATTGCATATTCCTAGACTTCCAGAAAGCGTTTGACACTGTTCCACATGGGAGACTTATTAGGAAGCTGCAAGCAATGGCTAGAATAGGTGGAAATGTTTTGGAATGGATAAAAACTTACTTAGAAGGAAGGGAACAGAGGGTTAGAGTAAGACACTCAGTGTCTGAATGGAGAAGAGTTAGTAGTGGAGTTCCACAGGGTTCAGTTTTAGGGCCACTTTTGTTCCTTGTATATGTAAATGACCTACCAGAGTCTGTAAATTCATTCATGAATATGTTTGCAGATGATGCAAAGATTGTGAAGAAAGTAAAAAACGAGAACAATGGTAGAGAACTTCAGGAGGATCTAAATAATCTGCATGAGTGGTCAGAAAAGTGGCTAATGAAATTCAATACCTCAAAATGTAAGGTAATGAGAATGGGTACAAGTGCAAGAAGGCCCAAGCTTGACTACTCGGTGGCTGGAGTACAACTTCAAGAGACAGAAAATGAGAGAGATCTAGGAGTAAACATACTGGCAGATTTGTCTCCAGAAATACATATAAATGGCATAGTAAGGGCAGCATATGCATTCTTATCAAATGTAAGGGTAGCCTTCAGGCACATGGACAAGGAAATGTTCAGAAATATTTATGTAACCTATGTGAGGCCAAAACTCGAATATGCAGCCCCCTTTTGGAATCCGCACTTGAAAAAGCACATAGCTAAGCTTGAAAAAGTTCAAAGACATGCCACGAAACTGGTGCCAGAAATACGCAATCTCGGTTATGATGAGAGGCTGAGGGAATTAGACTTGCCATCACTCGAAGCTAGAAGAGTAAGGGGGGATATGGTGACAGTCTTTAAATTCCTTCATGGTTATGATAGAGTGGATAGGGATCGATATTTCGATATGGCTGGCTCTAGAACTAGAGGTCATAGTTTGAAGCTTCGTAAGAAAACTTGTTTGCAGGATGTAAGGAAATACTTTTTCAGTGTAAGAGTAGTTGATAATTGGAATTGGCTAAGCGAGGAGGTAGTTAATGCTATCTCAATCCACAGTTTTAAGGACAGGTATGATAAGTATCACTAAGTCTAAAAATGGAACCGATCAGGAGACGGGAAGATACGAGCTTTGGGCTCTTTCCCGTAAACACAATTAGGTAATCACAATTAGGTAATCACACACAATTAGGTATATACACACGCTTGTACGTATAATTACTCATACACACAAGGAGTAAATAAAGCAACAAGTCATAAATATTATACACTAATAGCGATGTTAGCCATAATATGCGCATATATATATATATATATATATATATATATATATATATATATATATATATATATATATATATATATATATATATATATATATATATATATATATATAATAATTAATCTGATAGCTATTATTATTATTATTATTATTATGATTATTATTATTATTATTATTATTATTATTATTATCAAACCACAACGGAGCTGATTAGTTATATGCTTTATAAGGATGTCAAACATATACATCAAAATATATATTTCAAGTTATGTATCCGCTATCATAAAAAAAAAAAATATATATAAAAATAATAACTTTGAGTCTTTCAAATATAGTGGTATGAATCATAGTTGCAGCACCTGTGGGTGTATTGAATTTAACTGGCCTCAAGTGGATCAGTTTCTAGCCATATTCTGACTGCTGTCAAGGGAAACTAGTAAGCAGCAATAATGAAAATAAAAATTATACTGCTACTAATACTACTGCTGCTGCTGCTGCTTTTTTCTACTTTAGAAAAAATAATAATAAAAATAATAATAACAATAATAATAATAATATTAGTAACAATAATAATCACAACTACAACAACAACAACAACAACAACAATTATAATAATAATAATAATAATAATAACAATAATAATAATAACAATAATAATAATAATATTAATAATAATAATAATAATTATAATAATTATAATAATAATAATAATAATAATAATAATAATAATAATAATAATAATAATAATAATAACAATAATAATAATAACAATAATAATAACAATAATAATAATAATAATAATAATGATAATAATAATAATAATAATAATAATAATAATAATAATAATAATAATAATAATAATTTTCAGTAAATTATATTTGCTTAATAACTTAAACAAAACATGTTATTCGTATTTATCAGTCTCGGCAAAAACATCCTGTCTAAAATATAGATAAATTAAAAACGCATATACGTACACAAACACATACGCATTAATCTACTATTTCCAAATATGTATTATTTGAACGTGTTTCACAACACGTTAAGTTAAATTACATGTGTTTACATAAACAATTAATGGCTGTGTGTTTCTGAGTTTGTGAATGTGTAAAAATACCATGTATTGATTTGTGCTCAAAATATGTATGTATGTATGTATGTAAGTATGAATGTATTTGTGTATGTATGTATGTATTAAGTTTTATGTGTAAATATCTTAATTGTATTTACCTAACTGTACTCACGGAACACAAGCTCATGCTCATAGCTCCCCGTCTCACAGTTGTTGTTTTTTTTTTTCCTATTGAGTTACTAAGTTTTATCATATAATTCTTTAAAACTATGAATGTGTTTGCTTGAGAGAGAGAGAGAGAGAGAGAGAGAGAGAGAGAGAGAGAGAGAGAGAGAGAGAGAGAGAGAGAGAGAGAGAGAGAGAGAGAGAGAGAGAGAGAGAGAGAGAGAGAGAGAGACTGCAGAAAATAAGATGTACAGTAATAAAACTTTAATGTATCTTTCAGGTCACCAGAATATATATATATATATATATATATATATATATATATATATATATATATATATATATATATATATATATATATATATATATATATATATATATATATACTACACCTTTCCATCAGGTTGTTATAAGTTAACAAATTAATGATACGAGAGCTGTCAATAGGTTTGAACGACGAATGAAAAATCGACTTTTCTAGGATATCTTTTGCCAGATAATTCTTCACATGATCAAGTTTAATAGCATATTTATTAGTTTCTTTCTTTCTTTCTTTATCTATCTATCTATCTATATATATGTCAGTCTGTCTGTCTGTGTATATATATATATATATATATATATATATATATATATATATATATATATATATATATATATATATATATTGCTCCCTCTCTATCTATATATTGAGTGGAACTACAGGTATTACGATATATATATATATATATATATATATATATATATATATATATATATATATATATATATATATATATATATATATATATATATATATATATATATATATTGCTCCCTCTCTATCTATATATTGAGTGGAACTACAGGTATTACGATATATATATATATATATATATATATATATATATATATATATATATATATATATATATATATATATATATATATATATATATATATATATATGTATGTATGTATGTATGTATGTATGTATGTATGTATGTATGTGTGTGTGTGCGTGTAAACGCATTAATATTGAAATTTCCATTATCCAGAAAAAAATACCACATAAATTCAGGTTTCACACTTTGTTCAAAACTCCACTGGCTTGAGTGGAAGTGGTGAGTAGCTTCGTGTGGTCATCCCCTTCAACTTAGCAGGTTAGGCTAACACACTATTAGATACGCGAGGTCACTGATAAAGAAGCATCTTAACAAGGTCATATTACGATAAGGGCAATAACAAGCACTTTGCGGTATTCCCCAAATTGACGACGTTACCAAAAAATAACAAAGTCGTGACTTCTGGACGTACAAGTCCAGAACATGTTTTGAGTTCTCCTCAACCCTATCCTGGCTCTGGCAAATACAGAAACTGTACGAACCAACTTAAAAAGAGTTAAAGTTGGGACTCACAAGATTTGGAGCTAGGAATTTTATTAAAAAATAACATGATATCAGCTCTGCTTTGAAATGTCGCTTCTGAAATTTGTATTCCAATTACCATTAAGAGAAGCTATATAGCATATATGACTGAGTCCATGTGCAAGCCACTGCGATGTGGTTCATCTCTCTGTACCCTCTTACATCTTGTACATTATATTCTGTAATACTTCCTTTTGTTTTAAATTATATTGTAAAAAATCAGACATTTCTATCGCTGAACTCGTTATATACTAACAGGTAAAAGGAAATTATGTCACGACGCAAAAACTTGTAGTCATGAATATGACCTATTTTCGTGACTTTTCTATATATTTGAGCATCAATTAAGTACTTATACAGTGTGTGTGTGTGTGTATCAGAGAGAGGAGAGAGAGAGAGAGAGAGAGAGAGAGAGAGAGAGAGAGAGAGAGAGAGAGAGAGAGAGAGAGAGAGAGAGAGAGAGAGAGAGAGAGAAATCTGTAGATGAGTTCTTTTAGATGTGATTTCCATCTACAAATTATATGTTTTATAGACATGCTATGTCTGTAACTCACCGTCTCTTAGTTAATATGAGTTCTTTATTACTTTCTAATCCTATCATAAACTTTCTTAAAACTATGAATGCATTTTTGGTATTTACAATTTCACTAAGCAAATTGCATTTATCAACTATTCATATAAATAACAAGTCCTGTCGTACATATTGCAAACAACATTTCTTACGAAGTTTCAAACTATGTATGTATGTATGTATCTATGTATGTATGTATGTATGTATGTATGTATGTATGTATGTATGTATGTATGTATGTATGTATGTATGTATGTATATATGAACATGGAGACAAAAGCAAATAATACTTATTAGAAAAAATATCACTCCCATCAATGAAGCGTAAAAACTAGTAGACTGTCAAAGGTAAGACAAATATAATCCTAATGACATATGTGGATAAGAGTTAGAATTTGCTTTCATGCAGAGACCTTGATCTTTTTCTTTTTTTTTCCCCAGCCAAAAATTATCAGTTCTCTTCTTTGTTCTTAGCTTCCCAGTGAACTAAAAAATGCTGGTTCAGTGTATACTTTTAAATATAATCTTAAGAAGTTACTCTTAAAGGAAGATTTTACTTGTAATTTTTAATGGTACACTCATCTTTATGATTTGTTTGTTTTAGTATGTCTATATCGTACACCACAGATATCTATCTGGAATATATATGTATCTTATTTGAATACCCAATGTACATTGGAAATAAAGGTTTATTATTATTATTATTATTATTATTATTATTATTATTATTAGTATTATTATTATTATTATTATTATTATTATTATTATTATAAAGACAGCGAAATTACTTGACTTCTTCTCTAATCATCTGCTCTTTATTTATTTATTTATTTATTTAACTATTTATTTATTTGTGCACGTACGTATTTATTTACTTTGTATTTGTTTAAATACTTTTTTTTGAAATGAGTCTTGTGGGAGGATAATGTTCCACATCAGACCCCACACATCTAATAGTTAATTCCTAAAGCTTAACGAAGACGCTAAATCGCCCTCCTACTTATCACCAACAGATTCTGGTCAAGTAAAGCTATACGAGCCACCGTTGGACGTGAAAGTTGCATCACTGAGCATTGAAGAATTGGTTTATTTTGTGTTTTCTGTGCAGAGCTTTGTGTCACAGTTAGTTCCATAAATGAGAGTGGACAAAGAGACATATTGGAGCTGGGGGATTAAGACTGAATGCCCTTCCTAACGACCCGTAGTGGATACGAATTCACGTTATTCGCCGCCTAATTCAAGCGCGATATCAATGAGTAAAATATAATAGAAATGACACACGATATATCTGCTTGCGTATACTTTTGTAACTAAAATAAAATTGTAAATTCTTGTGTGTGTGTGTGTGTATGCGTAAAATGTGCAGCAATTATAATTATTTTATCAAAAATACTGAGTAATACTGTATTTTATTATAATGTTACTGTTTAATGAGCAGTTGTAAGTACTTTTCTATAACAGTTATCACATAATGATATATTTCTAGTGGTTATTCACTTCCGTGAGAGTTAGGCGTTCATGGAATTTAAACCGCCCGATTGAGAAAGTCACCTGTATAAAAACTGGAAGCGAAGAGAGAGAGAGAGAGAGAGAGAGAGAGAGAGAGAGAGAGAGAGAGAGAGAGAGAGAGAGAGAGAGAGAGAGAGAGAGAGGAAAATAAGATCTATATATAAAAAATAGGTAAAAGCCAGCGACATAATATCAGTTCATGCAGAAACACAGATATGACTTTCGCATTTTTTTATAAACCTTGAAAGAAAAGTGAGAGTTTCTAAGCCATCAGACATCTGTCTGTCTGTCTGTCAGCCTGTCTAACCACCCATCGGCATATGTCTCAGACTGTTGCTAAAATGAATAAAAATCATTTACATAATCCTCTCTTCGTCAAAAATCTAAATAGGGAAATCATTAAGTTTGGAAAAAAAAAAACAGGATCATTTCACGACGGATGTCAAACATTTCACTTTCATTTCGAAGTATCTGACCTTATTATGTCTACATAATTTATACTACAATATTGTTAACTCCTGGGTTATGCGAGTACAACATAGTGCGTTATCAGTGGTTAAGTTGAATCTCCCAGTCACCACAGGCTTCGGTAAGCACAAAAAGTGCCGTCTTGCAAGATTTCAAAATTCATAGCACCGGTAAATGCACATTACAAAAAGTTGTCCATGTGTAATAGCCTCTCTCTCTCTCTCTCTCTCTCTCTCTCTCTCTCTCTCTCTCTCTCTCTCTCTCTCTCTCTAAAAAGACCAAAGTCAAGTAGTGGTCTGTTCTTGTTATAATGCCATCACTGATATCTATTGGAGAGTTCATGGTCGATGTAAAGCATTAAAACTTGTAAATTAAATATATAAATAATATAAATAAAAAGACTGATTAAAACAATAAATAGCACGATCAGACAGGAAAAGAAACTAGTATATATATATATATATATATATATATATATATATATATATATATATATATATATATATATATATATATATATATATATATATATATATATATATATATATATATATATATATATATATATATATATATATATATATATATATATATATATATATATTCTACCCAATATACAAAGCCATGAGAGTATTTATATTAAAAAAAATAAAATCTTTTGAGGTTATCAAGATAACACTCATATACACTAAATATAGAAATAAAAAAAACAAGGCAATATCATGAATATAACATAATTCAATCTAGCATAACCTGCTCTAACCTTGCCCAGCCAAACCTAACCAGAAGCACATGTATAACTAGCTTAAGTCCGGCTCTTGGCTATTACATTATCTTCAAGATTGGACTATGGCTATAATTTGTCTACCCTTTCCTCCAAATATAGCTAACCAACTAGCCAGATAACCACATAAATAAGTAAATAAAATAACTACACGTTGCTTGAGTACGAGCTGAGAAATGAAGAAACCCTATTTAAGGAGCTAAAAAGGCATCTCATGTCTTCTCGGCTCCCATGAAAGAATACTTGATGCGGGGCCAATTTTACTCCATTATTATTATCGCGAACTGTACACCACTAAAATTCAAGAAACTGCTTATTAAAAGGAAAATAGGGTTTCAAATATATAAATTAGACCGCTTACCTTTTATCTGTTGCAGACTATGGGTCAAATAACTTATTGTATATAAAGAGCTCTTCCTCGCTCACCAGAATAAGCTCCACTTGCACAGTTTCAACTACCACTAGACCACGACTTGTGCCAATGTTTGAGGTTTCCCTGAAATGTCTCTCTGGTCTGCGTACAAGTCAGCTCAGAGGCCGTGGACACCATGTAATAAAATTTTCGGATATGCCCAGAACTCGTTAAAAGATATCCGGCATATGTGAAATTTTTTTAATGTGGGCAGAATTATTTTAATGTATGCAGAATACTTCATACATTTTATTCGTACTTAAAAACTTTTCATTTAAAAATACCTTCTGCCAACGAACTCGGTTGAAATAAATCTTAGCAAATATACTGTAGATGGAGGTGATCAATGGATGTTCAAGATTACAGAATAACAATAAATAAATAAATAAAATAATATAAACTTACGTCTGGCATCGCAGTGCAGCGCCTCCGATTTCTGGCGGTATCACGTGTGAGGGCTACTGAGGTGATTATTTTTAGTTTTGAGAGAAAATTTTATTTAATGATTTGTGCGGTCAGTTTGAAGTATGCTTACCAATACACTATTTATAATCTTCTGTTGCAGGTTCTCGTTTTCAAAGATCGGTCTTAATACGGTAATGCAATTCTCTTTATGAAAACATTGTAAACAAATGACAGTTCGGCGTTTAATTAAAATTTCTGAGTTTCAGGTAACCAAGTACCGGGTACGTGAAAAAGATGAACTCTTATTGATTTTGATATATTTGTAGATGGTGAATTCTTGGCATCTTCTCTCATTACAAAAAGTTACACTACACTCTATGGATTATAAATATAATACCTGTTCTATTCTGTAAAACGAGTACAAATATATTTTTAAAGTAATCATTTATTGTTGATTTACTATTTTAGAATTTCTGTTGGTTAAGGTATATTGAATAAATAAATACTTTGAAAATACCCCCTTTTTGGGATGGACGCAGATAGATTGGAGCTGGGGAAGGAAGACTGGATACTTTCCTAACGACCTGCGGAGGAGTCGATCACGGGTCTGTCACCTTCTGAATCGAATACTCTACCACTTTACAATCGCGGTACATCTGCTCCTCAGTAATAACGTGTAAAATCTACGGGTATTTTATGCCAAACTTGAATTTTAGTTCACTGGCAATATGTCCGTCAATAAATAAATAAATAATTAAATAAATAAATAAGGTAGCTGCCTATTAGTCATCTACACTTATACATCAGCTACAATTTATTTATTTATTTTATTTATTTATTTGTGTATTTAATAAAACAAACAAATAAGAAAAAAATTGGGCTGAGTGGGGGATACTTCTAAACATAAACACCTGAGAGGGAAATCCGTTTATTTGACGTGTGACATGATGTATCTATTTGCACATCCTGTACTAGCAATTCTGGGATACTTTTGAACACGTGGCACCACCCATACAGGTTATATATGGAACAAGAATGGCACTACACATTGTCTGCTAAACTGAGCCGCTTTTGAAGCATGATTTTTGAAGCGATGATTTTATAATACTTTTCATTCTTTATCTATCTATCTATCTATCTTTCTATATATATATATATATATATATATATATATATATATATATATATATATATATATATAGAGAGAGAGAGAGAGAGAGAGAGAGAGAGAGAGAGAGAGAGAGAGAGAGAGAGAGAGAGAGAGAGAGAGAGAGATTGTACCATTTGCGTATCCTCGTGACTCGACGCGGAAAACGAAAAAAAAAATAATATTCTCCTAAGCTTTTTCTACAAATAAGATGAAAACAATAAGTAAATCAAACTCACCAAAAATGGCAGAAATTATAGAAAGAGAATTATGAGATAAACTCCATTAACACAAAAAGAGATCCTAGCAATTCACCACACGCTGTCTGGAACTTAGACTACATATATATTTATATTGTTAACCTAGTTTCGTGATCTGTGATATAGGATTATTCTATCTCCAAAGAAATATATTTTTTATGCTTAAAGGTAATATCGTGTCCATTCTAACCAGCAAATAACTGAATTTATTTATTAAAACAAGTATTACTATTTTCAATACATGTGTGTTGACCTTCTCAATTTGACATATATGGTGTGAACATGTATATGGCTTCCCGAATGGGGTACATGGCGTTAAAAAGGCTGCAATCCCAGCGAATTATACCTTGGGTTAAATCCCAGTCACTCTTGCGTGGCTTCAGTCCTTCCGCATGCTTTCCCTTCCTAACTCTCTGAAAGAGTTAGTTTCTTTGTTTTGATTTTCCATTAAACAGGGATGCAACAGGTTTTCTACGCATTCTGCAGCATGTTGAGAGAGAGAGAGAGAGAGAGAGAGAGAGAGAGAGAGAGCGTGGCTTTAGAGATACTTGAAATAAAGGATAACATAAATATCACAGTTTCTGGGGAAACTCTTTCATTACCATTCAACAAATCTTGGAATAAATAACCAGAAGCGCTTATTAAGAGAGGTCTGCACCTATATGATAATAATAATAATAATAATAATAATAATAATAATAATAATAATAATAATAATAATTTCGACATTCTAAAGGCATAAATACAATGATAATATAGCACCTATTATGTTATGGTCAGTATTTTTAAGTTCATAAAATACAGATTAATTAATTTTATTTCAATTATTTTATTTTATTTTTTATTTACTTGTAGAATTATATGGCTTTGTTCTCTGTAAGACTCTGGACACATGGTTTGTAGTATTGTTGGCTCTATTCATTACTGGCTGAAAACTATGGAGTCGAAGTTTGTATGCCAATTTTTTTTCTATAAACCTGGCATTTTCCTTAGTGGATTCACTACATCTGCTGAGTTGGTAGGGAGTAGGAAACGACAGACGTCACAACTGTCTTTCTAGCACCTTTTCAGTGCGGCTAATAGGTGGGTTCAACTTATTTTTCACTATATTGGACTTAAAAGTTCGCTTATTTAAACCTTGAAGCCACTCATACCACAGTTACAGTGAATCTATATTCCGTTTTCTATAATTCCGCACAACCCACTGAAATATTCAGTGATTTTGTCATCGACTATGCCAGGAATATATAAATGAAATATTCCTTTGTCCGTGTTTATCAGCACAGTACTCAGAATATGCATAGATTTGTCAGGTCTTCATTTAAGATCGATAATCTTTCATCTTTTACGCGACTTTGGGAGGCTCTGAAAAGCTTTAGGAAACTTAATTTTGAACAATACGTACCTCTCTCTCTCTCTCTCTCTCTCTCTCTCTCTCTCTCTCTCTCTCTCTCTCTCTCTCTCTCTCTCCCTCTCTCTCTCTCTCTCTCTCTCTCTCTCTCTCTCTCTCTCTCTCTCTCTCTCTCTCTGCTGTGAGGAATATATTGCTGCAGCTAAGTCAATTATTTAACAGAACAAACACTTGACACTCAAAATTACACACCCAAAATTTTATTTCTGAACATGACCGATCCGAGTTGACGCTATTATAAGCAGTAGACATTGTTATTTTACATGTTCATAACAATTTAATTAACAGTATTTAGTTTAACCAAAAAGTTTGTAATGAAACATGATAAAACAGTATTACTAGAGCAAGTCTGAAGGTCATGTTTATATTTACTTCGGAAGCATGTTTGTAGCATATGTGATTATAATTGCAAATCTACAGTAAGTTTTGTTTAATGATTAGGAGCAAAGTATTATATATATATATATATATATATATATATATATATATATATATATATATATATATATATATATATATATATATATATATGGCTTGTGTGCATTTTAAAGAAGTCTTGGAAAATTACGTAATGTCAACCAAGGTTCATTTGTCCATGAAACCATATGTTATATTCTCTATGGCTCTACAGAAAATGTCGTCCAACTTCATTCTCTACTACTACTACTACTACTACTACTACTACTACTACTACTACTACTACTGCTACTACTACTAAGTACTCAATATTCACTAACTTTTCCTTCTCTCCATTTTAAAGTTTTATTATGAGTTACCTTCTGAATACCACATAATTACTGTCACCTACAGGTATTAATCAATATTATGAGGAAGTAATAGATTAAATTTGAAGTAATTAACACACCTTTTTATGGAAAATTATCATCTAATTCCATATAATAGCATAACTAACGAAGCTGATAAGACAATATGTGTATGGTTAGCTTCAATAAAATGTGGCTCTATTGACTTAACAAATGCCAAGGTTAATCTTGCGGTCACAGGGTACATCTCGTCCATATGTATTCCTTACATCACTACCTGCATCGTAATGAGAAAAATATCTACTTATTCACATATTTACTTTGTAACTGACCCTAACATATTCCAGTGAGGCTGAGGTGTTAATTGAGATGATGGTAGAATGGAAACAACTGGTAGATAAAGAGAGAAATACATGGATGTTGCGACGAGACTGGTGGGAGGACATCTAAAGCTTCCAGAATTGCTGTAGTTAATAAGGAACAGGGTCAGGTGGAGTTCCATGGTTGCCGAAGTCCAAATGGAAATGGTATATCGATGCTGACGATGTACTCATTCTGCCCATTAAGTTGGCAGGGACTAGGTGACGACAGACGTCACCTCTCTCCATTCTACATCAACTACAGGGCACGAGAAAGTTAGATTCTTCCACTTTCATGACAAAATGAGGTAAATTCTTCCACTTTCATGACGAAATGGGGTAAATTCTTCCACTTCCATGACGAAATGGGGTAAATTCTTCCACTTTCATGACGAAATGAGGTAAATTCTTCCAATTTCATGACGATATGAGGTAAATTCTTCAACTTTCATGACGAAATGAGGTAAATTCTTCCACTTTCATGACGATATGAGGTGTCTTATACTCCGGTCGTTTGTTTGGAAGATTATTCTGCAACTCATCAATCAATTATCATAATTTCTTCTTAAGTAGATAATCCACAGAAGTCTCTATTGTTCCCTTGTTATCACTAGATAAGAAACTTTGCTATATCGTATAACAAGGTCAATAATATTAAGTGCGTCCTTGTGAGAGCAGATTCGAAAGCTACTTTCCATATCCATCTATCTATCTATTTATTTATCTATCTACACACACACACAATATATATATATATATATATATATATATATATATATATATATATATATATATATATATATATATATATATATATATATATTTATATTTATGATTGTGACGCTAGGACGGTAAAAAAAATAATATATATATATATATATATATATATATATATATATATATATATATATATATATATATATATATATATATATATATATATATAATAAAACAGCCCTCATCGGGCCTGGGAACGAAGAATACATAAAGTAAAGAGAAACAGAGATGGAGAGTGTAATGACTTGTCAGATGTGAAGGGATATTAAAAGATGCGTGATGAATATCGAAGAATATTCAGTGTAGCTGTAGGCATAGAAAAAGAACCGTAACTGAAGGAAGACTTAACATCGAACTGTCCTGGACAGACCCATTTAAGTTCAAAAAAACCTTCAGCTGTAGTATCGCAACGGGCGGTTGGTGCCAAGAGTATATATATATATATATATATATATATATATATATATATATATATATATATATATATATATACACACAGTGGCTGCAATTCTCTTTGTAAGAGAATTGGCCGGGTCAAAGCACACATTCACCAGCTCTCTCTCTCTCTCTCTCTCTCTCTCTCTCTCTCTCTCTCTCTCTCTCTCTCTCTCTCTCTCTCTCTCTCTCTTGCAGTCTTAAATTGCTAAATGATCTCCTGGTTATTTATCATATATGTACTTTAACCATGAATTTCGATAATAATAATAATAATAATAATAATAATAATAATAATAATAATAATAATAATAATAATAATAATAATAATAATAGTTTATTACCAATCAGATAAATAAAGCGAAATTTGTTGGTAAATATTCATCGGTAGCTATTTCAGTCAAGTATAATAGAATATAATTCATTACAAATTAATACCTTTGCAGAAAATGAGAGTACAGATAAAGAAATAACTAAAATATTTGTAGAAGTGTTAATTGACTACCCATTATTTTCATCAGCCAATACTAAAGAATTTAATTATTGCGTTTTTATTTCATGATTGATAAAAACTGTCCTTGTCCTTACCAAACATTGTAAAATAAATTTTTCTTTACAATCTATAGGCCTGTTTCATGTGTCTCAAACTGCATTAGCTATAAACTAAGGACTAATATTAGTAATTTATTCATATCTAATACTGATTATTTAAGTTGAACAACTTTTTTTTTGGCATGAAAGTTTTGCTCTGTGGCTATATTGCGCAGTTCATTGCATGCAAATGTAAAAATTGCATACGATGAATTATATAACTTCCCTTGAATCGAGTCTCTTAGATATATCTCAAATAAAAATCGATAAATAACTACAGAAACTGAAGACAGAAATATATTATGTTGATACATTAATGCTTTTTCGTGATATCTCTGACAAAAAAAAAAGGAGTTAATCTTAATTTAGGTATCTTAGATACATCTCAGATAATAAAAATTAACAATGTAAATTAGGGCTAAATAAAGCATATTAAGGCAGAAATATATAATGTAATTATTTCAATATATGTTAATTATAACTTATATATGAACTCTGTGCCAAAAATATATACATTATTTAACTTTTTGAGAGATAATACTTTTTCTTACTTGGTCAGTTTGGTATGTTGGAAGCATGACGTCCATTAGTGCCGTTTCTTCCACTGGATCAACATGGCGTTGGCTGTAAGGCTGTTCGCTCGCACTTTTCACCCAAATAACTACATTCAGAGGGTAATTCAGGTCTCCCCTGCCTGGCAAAATGTAACCCGATATATAAGCACTACGCAAAATCTATTAGCAGGTGAGATCATAATGCCAAAATGGTTTTCCAGATGAGAAAAATATAGATTGGTGTTGGAGTGCCATTATATTACGTTCTTTACAATTATTTTTTTTTTCAGGATATTTGGGCAATTGAAGGTCACCATTGAATTGGTCAATGAAATGCGTGTGATTTTTTTGTTTGTTAATTTTATCTGTGGAATTAATTATTGAGTGGTAATTTATGACGTAAATTAGGATTTTTTTAAATAGAACTCAATTCGGATTGGCATTCCAGATCAGCTGATTTTAAGTGGTTGGTAACCAAGTTAAAATAACATTGGCGATTGGATATAATAATGTCCCGTATTTGACACTATTTTTTTTTAAAGATGTAATTGTTAAACTGAGGCCATTAATTCATTCTAATAATAAAACGTGGTCATTCTAAGTATTTTCTCTAAGCATCACGCTTAAATGTGATTGGCAGTGTGATAGTCACCCTAAAAGAGATTTTCTTGTGTGATTGACCCGTGGCATTTCACTTCCTATTGGAATTCCACATCAGCTGATTGGCAGTTCTTGCCTAGTAACAGAGTTGCAGGAACAAATTTAAGTTGGACAAGGTTGGAGTGACAGAAATTGGAGTTAGAGTGCAATAATATTACGTAATTGACATTGATTTTTAAGGGTATATGTGAAATTGAAACATTTAATTGGCTTGGGAGAGGAACTAGGGTTATGCAGATGTGTGAAATGATCAGTTTTGAGGGTCATATCCGAAGGATGTGATGCGGTTATTTTTAATTTATCCTTCCATTCTTATTTAAATGCCAAATCATCTGGTAGGAGGTACTTGGTAACAGAGATTGGGGTTGAAATGTAAGTATATCTTGTATTTAACATTGATCTTTTAGGGTAATAAATAGTGAGACTCAACTTGACAAATACCTATTTATTTTAGATATTCAGAATTTTAAATGATGTGCTTGGAAGGAATTTCTTTTTTCTGAGAATTAATGGTAAACGTGTAATATTGGATCATCCTTCTATTCCGTTATAATTTCCCAGTAATTTATTGTTTTCATCTGGTTTTATGTTGTTTGCTTTCACCCAGTTAAGATATGAGTTGTGTTTTTAGATATTTCGTCAATTATTTCCTAAGGGGTGTGAAAGTAAACATATACGGAATTAATTAGAGGCACGTTCGAAAGCAAAGAGTTATTCAGAAATAGTTAACTCACTTGAGAAAAGGTGTTGTGTTTATATATTTCATCAATTATCTCCTTGAGGGTGTGAACGTAAACATACAGAGTTGATATATGGCATGCACTAAATGCAAGAGTTATTCAGTAACAGCTGGATGGGGAGAGGAATGTGGTTGTGTTCATTAGTTAAATAGTCATATTATCGCATAATGTCTAAAGTGTGTGGAAACATTTTGTATTTAAATTGTTTCATCATTAAACAGGATACTTTAGAGCAGGGGTGCACAACCTTTTGGGCTACTCGGGCCACATCATCAAATATATATCTAATCTAGGGCCACTATTTTTTACATGAAATATATAGTTTGTAGTATATGTTCTAGGGTAAAGAAACACAGTTGCTCACCTGTTTTATTTTAATGAGATTTTTTTACACTGAGATTCATGCACAAGCTTTTTTTTATAAATAATTCTTTCTTATCTTCTTTTACTATAGAGTAATATTTGGTGTTTTCTATGATAAATTCGAGGACCACCGGTTGTGCACCCTTGCTTTAGAGCTTAAAAATATATAAATACACTCTCTGCTTTTGATCTATATCTATCTGTATACATAAGCCGTGTTCCCCCACTTAAGGGGGTGATCAAGATTTGTTTGACTTGTGATGAATGTTTGCTTTAATTCGGCCACATCCTTACCAGGAGTATTGCTGCGATTGTATATGTGTATATAATAACATTGGACCTCACGTGTTTCCTTCAACTTGCAGATTGGATTTATTTTTGTACCATTATATTACTTCAGAAATTGAACAGTGCTTATTCCAGTATAGCATGGTAACTTTTACGTTTCCAGTTAATGTGATATTTTTACCTTCAGACCGCAAGTATACCGAGAAGCATGAATGGGTTGCCGTAAATGGCAACATCGGCACTATCGGTATCACTAATTACGCTCAGGTGATTACAAGCGTTCAGTGTCTCGTTACTATTGAACATACCCAGTAATTGGACAGTAAATATAACTTGGTTGTCATTGTATATTCAGTAATGTAAAAATTATATCTTTGATGTGTGATACTTACCAAATAAAGAAATAATTGACATGTTAATTTAGAGAATACATATCATAATAATATTATGTGATTGTTGACTATCATTTTGGTGTTTCGCAGGAATCCTTGGGTGATATTGTGTATGCGCAGTTACCAGAAATCGATGCAGAATTTGAACAGATGGGTGAGTAGAGAAAAGAAAAGCTAACTTGATTTTGTTTTTTGTAGAACAGAATACTTAACTTTGGTGATCTGAAATTTTCCCTTCTTGGATTTGAAATTTAATATTTTTGTGATATTTATGATTGTGATATAGTTTTGATGTGTTAAGTTATACATCTCATAATAGTGAAGTACCTGCCTCCTTGGATCAAGATAGAATTACATTACAAGTGTATCTTGGGCTTTTTTAGAGATGTACGTATCGTTTATTCTTGTTTCAGATGAATGTGGTGCTCTGGAGAGTGTCAAAGCTGCAAGTGAATTGTACTCTCCAGTTTCTGGGAAGGTGACAGAGACAAACAAGGCTGTGGAAGATCAACCAGGACTAATTAATCAAAGTTGTTATGATGAAGGTACAGTATGTAGTGAATTCCTATGGAGTTGGCATAGTCAGAGCACTATAAATAAAACATACCTCAAACTCCTCTTAGCTCCTTGGGGATAAAGGATTGTCACAAATGTCACCTTGCTTTGTTTATCCACGTGGCAAGTGGGCAAGGATCTTCTGCTACGAGGCCATATGGCTGCAGCCGAGGTTGAATTGAGAGATGAAAAAGTCATTAAATGTGTAGGTTTTGCGTCATGGACTCCCTTTTCTTTTAAGAGCTAGGAGAGTGCCTTCTTATAAAGTACTATGGTTTTGGCATGTGAACATTACCCTTTGATCGCAGACTGTGGTGTGCCTTGAACCCCATGCCCTGACAAATAAAAGTTGTGTGCTACTACTCAACCATGGCAGCCACAGATGAAGAGTCATTAAATAAATATTTTAACTCATGTAAACTTTATATTGCTGTAAAGGTTACTATTATTTCTTCATATAAATCACTTCCATATTTTCAGGTTGGCTATTCAAGTTAGAATTGAGCGTTCCGTCCGAAATAGACGGTCTGATGGATGAAGCAGCCTATGAAAAATTTCTAAAGGATAACGAATAGTCCTTTATGGCTTCGCACGGTGAAGTTATCATGCGTGCACTTGGGCTGGTAGGCATTTTGGGAGAATATGAACACTGGTTGTTAGAAATATATATGTTATATCTGTGATGTTAGCTTTCCACTATCGTGAAGTTAAAGTAAACAAAGAAAAAAAAGACATGCAGTCCCTTATCTGTCACGAGCATTCCACAAAAGAATCAACAATTTTTGCCGGAAATATATCAGTCTTTTATACACTGTCAAAAAATGTCACAAACGAATTCACAATTTTGCAAAACAGCTCAACTTATATTTATTATATGTACATTTGCAGAGTTGAAAGATACTTTTATGCACTGTATACAGTATGTGATTTTTGTAACAGGTTAAATTGGCTTTTTAAAGAAAGTGCCATTTTTCTCTTGAAGGTGGCATCTCCAGTGCTATTTTTCTTTTAAAGGTGGCATCTCGAGTTCCATTTTTTTGAAGGTGGCATCTCAAGTGCCGATTTGTGGCATCTTAAGTGCCATTTTTTCCTTTTGAAGATGGCATCTCAAGTGCCATTTTTTCTTTTTGAAGGTGGCATCTCAAGTGCCATTTTTTCCTTTTGAAGGTGGTATTTTCAGTGCCTTTTTTTCTTCTGAAGGTGGCATTTCATGTTCCAATTTATCTATTGAAGGTGGCATCTCCAGTGTCATTTTTTCTTTTGAATTGGCATCTCCAGTGCCATTTTTTTTATTTTAAAATTATCACCTCAAGTGCCATTTTTGCTCTTGAAGGTGGCATCTCCAGTGCCATTTTTCTCTTAAAGTTGGCATCTTTTGAAACTTGACTTTTTATATGCAACTCTCTTGGCAATCTTTGTGCAATATCTTTATTGGTTGTAGTTAGTTAAATTGCTCAAGTAGAATTCACAAAAATGTATTGGAAGTGTTCAAGAAACTGATGTGTGATGTATAAAGTGCCATTATTAAATGACTATTTTTAAATAAACTTATTTTCTTTGCATTAAATGCACAATTTGACTTGTACTTTGCTGGTCTGAGACCTTTAGTAAATAGTTATCAGTTGCTAACATTTATAATATTGTTAATCCTTGTTCAGTTTTGGTTAATCACCTCGTACAAGTTAATCTCTACCTACCTAATTTAAATGTTCAGATGCTAATCTCATACTTTGTATACGTTTTAGCTTCATATTTTCTTCCTTATACTTCAATTTTCCTCGGTTTTCATGTAGCAAACTGATAGGTTTACACTTATGTATTGTATGGTAATTGAACTTTTGTGAATACTTTCACCATAGGTAACTAATTTCTATGTCCAGTAGTGAAATAATGGAATATGTTAGGTCTAAAACTGTATATTTTACAGATATCCGAGATAAATTGTGGACTAAAACTTCTAAATAGGTTTTTTCCCTCTTGATTTTTTTTTTTTTTTTTTTACAATCTTGCTATTTTGGATATAGAACAAACCCTTACAAGTGTGCTTCATATTTTTTTTTTTTTTTACATCGGTATATTGCTGTACTTTGTGTATTGTTGGGGGAAAAGTTATCGTTAGATAGGTTTTTGCATTTCATGTCTATTTCATACGTTGCCATGGGCACAATGCCTCTGTTGCATAACGTTTGTATATTTATAAATACCTTATTCTCATCACACTTTCCACCTCCCATCACTCTCCTTCACACTCACTCAAGGCAACATGCAATCCTAGATATCTAAAGCTCTCACCTTAACTTACTACAATAAAGACTCGTACATCTCATAACTTTACTTTCACTCACATATACTTTACCAATATCTAACATATACCCTTACAAATTTGGTCATTCACAGCTTGTTTCTTTTCAGCATCAGCCACAAATGCGGTTTAATTTGTAAACAATAATTGATGATTCTGTTTCCATGACCTTCCATTCTAACGAACTTATTTCAAAGCTCTGCCAGCACTGTTGCATTTACTTCCCTTACCACTCCATCCATGTACATACTGAACAACTCGCATATTTATAAGACTATACACTCACCTCAAGCCAATCACTCGTACTGCTATTCGTATAAAAGTTAAAACAGCTCTCAACAAACTTCCGCTTATTCCAGTCAATCGGATCACACCCCACAATTCTTATCAGTCGTCATGCACTTTCTCAAAGTCCCTGAAAGCTATAAAGAAACCTCCCTGTCTTGCTTTAGGTGCTTCTGACATACTTGTTTTACCCCTACTAATTGATCCATTCAGCATCTTCCTCTCCTTAAACTACAATTTTTCCTTAGTATCTCTGTCATCACTCCAATATACCTTACTGACCGAACTCAAATTCATTTCTCTGCAAGAATCAATGTCAATAACCTTTGAGGGCAAGTAGTTTTTTCATTCTTGACTGCCAGGGATGGGTACCTATTAAAAATCTAATGTCAATACCTTGAGGGCAAGTAGTTTTTTCATTCTTGACTGCCGGGATGGGTACCTATTAAAAAAAATAGGGAAGCTTGCATCTTGGATAAAATGTGGTTAGTAGGTTATGTGAGATTTGCAGGGCACCTGTGGTGATAAACAAATATAATTATTTTCTCACTAAAGTATAATACTGTATATGTAGATATAACACTATAAAAAAATACCGCAATGAAAATTTACAAAATCATAAAACAGTATTTAGGATAATTACTATCGATAAAACAAATGCGCAATACACATTTGCCACGGGCCTGTGATCTGTTTATTTTGAAAGGAATACTGAAGTCCATCAAGGGAGGAGGAGTATTTATGTGAAGGGCTGGTTGACCATGTGGATTCTTAGGAACAATGACTTGAATTTAGAGTACACTGAAAAAAAATTGCAATTCTATATCAATACAACCATCATACAATTGTCAATAATACTCTTCCATGAGTTCAATTTCCTCTTATTTTGCAAAATGTACAAAACAAACTAGTTGGATTGTAATTTTCACACATGGTAATAAATCATAGTCATGAAGCACTAAGACTAGCAAATACAAAAATCAAGAAAACAATATGATGCCTGCCTTAATTCTAAGTTTCTGGAAATACAGGTACTTAAGTGAACGGGATATACTTTTTTCTATAAGGCCACCATAAATGCATGCGAAATTATTTACATCCGTCAGTACAAAAACTGCAGATTCCATTATAGCCAAAAAAGCTAGCTAAACTTTGTATAGACTTAAATAATGAAATGAGCAGTGCCTTATAAGTAAATTCAGAAAGCTTCTAGAGGCACTTGACAATCACAAATAATCTATAATACTTAAAATGAACACCACTACTTAAAACAGTACCCAAACTATATCTATACCAGCTAGATTAGAAGCCATACCCTTCTAGTTTCATCAAATATATCTGTCAAAGAACTAGCAATTTAGGAGTTCACAACTAGAAGCTATTTTTTCTGCAGTTACTAAGGAAGACTTTCTGAACATAAACTACTATTCTGAAAACTCTTCTCTCCATCACTTGAATGGACACAGGGCATGACTTCAGCGACAGTATTATATCGATGGACTAAACAGGGTATATGAACAAAGACGTCAAAAACCAACACGTACTGGAGCATACCTATAAACAGGAATGACGTATGTTTCAAATCTATTGCACTTGCCTTTATAATTACAAGAAATAGAAGACAAATTAATGAAACTTATCAAAACAAACCTTTCGTAAAATATCCATATGTAAGAATATGCTAGTAAAAGTAAGAGCTACAGAATCTCATACAAATGAAAGGAAGACTAGATGGAAGTTTAATGTATGCAAATTACACATTAAGGTATTAATTACTCAAGAGAGTATTTGGAACTGCTATATGTGATACTTAAAAAACTGCTGTGTTCACTATTCAATATCCAGTTTTTAAAAAAGAAACTAAACACTGCATAAAAACATATATATATAATTTACATGGAAATAATCTATGATTTGCTATAATACAAGTACAGGCAAAATCTATATGCTACATAAAAGTAATGTGATCTCTCCGAACAGAGAGAATATATACTATATGCTACCTTTGAGATATGTGTACAGACTATAATATTGATGATGATGATAATAATAATAATCGTAATAACAATAATAATGCTTTGGAAACCGAGAAACAGAAATTGAGAGCAAAATACATATTCATTGAGTGCCAAAGTGGTGCTTTGCAGATGGTGAATTTATTAATACTTTTCCATATTGAGGAAACATTTCATATCAACCTTCTTCTCTGGGGTAAAATATAAACAAACCACAATAAATCCATTATTCATCATCTGAGTCAGCAGCATTGATCAAATCATGAATAAGGTTTCTTGAGGTCAAGATTACAGATTCAAATTGCTCCTCGTCCACCGGGATTTTCAGAGGACTTGGAGTATCATCAAACATTGATGCCGCATCTTTACTCTCATTACTCTTAGCGCCAAACAGTCTCCCTGAATGCGGTGTTCTGCGGCATCGGAGAAACGACGGCGTCTGATCCTTCCCTGGGCTTGCATTGAAACTGTTGAGGACAAGAGGTTTTGTTAAAATTATTGCATAAAGCCGATCCACATACTGCACACATCTTCTATCAGCTGTTTTGTGACAAAAATCATCTAAGGAGTAAGGGGTTTTCAGTCCTTAACTTCCTGTTCCTTTAAGTCAGTTCTTATTATGGAATGGAATCCAGGAGGAAAATCCTCTTATCAATAGCCGAGAAGTATGTTTAGGAGTTTGGATTTCAACAAGGGAAGAAAAGCCTGCCTTGTGTTGTTTTTTTAACATGAATGCAATTTCAAAATGTATTTACCTGTTTCTTGTAATAGGAGAGTGTCCAAACACCTCTTTAGGATGTTTCGCATGATGGCCGATAGGAGTAGAATTTCCAAATGGTCTAGAACGATAATGAAGGGCTTCGCTGCTTGATGATGATATGTCGCTCAATGGGTGGGCTAGACTTTGATCAAGGCCTTCGTCTGGAAAAGAATAAATTAGCTTCAACTGAAATTGAGGTTGTTTTTTTTATTTATTACAAGTAAATGGAATAAAATGATATACAGTGCAAGAAAAATATGTTCTAAATGGAGTACACTCTAAGTGTCTGGAGAGTCAAAAACAGGAAAAAACTAAAACAGAATTTTAAATGACAAAGTAACAGTTAGTGAGATTCTGAAATTAAACTCTCCTATTATGGTAAGGTCCCAGAGTAGTTTACAAGGGACCAACACAATACACAACTCATAGAAGCAGAGACTATAATGTTACTTTTGCTGCTAAAAGTAATAAAAATTCATTTACTAAGTTATGATAATGAATAAATATACTGAAAAAATGTAGTGTATTAGAAAAGTCGATAAATACATGAATAAAGTAAGGTCAAAGACATGGTACAGTACTTACAATCTGAGTAATTAGATAAGTATATAAAACGTAAATAAAGGTAAAAAAAATTCTTACCATCTGAATAACCTGACGCAAAATCAGAGTCAGACATTTTTGAATGATCAGGTGACTCTTCAGTTGTTTTACTTGCCTGTAACCTCCGCAGAGGACACGAGACAATCATCAACATAAAGTAGATGTACATCCATGTTTGGATCATAACTGCTCTGGCCTTAAGAACCTGAAAAATATTATCAAAATATATATTCATTGCGACACACTGGGTATGAGTCACTCTTGCAATGCTTTTAAGCCGGAGTAGTGCAGTGGTTAGAGCACTTGACATGGGGAAGAGACAAACCCATGTTTGAGCCCACTGTTGGTTAAGAAGGGCAACCAGCCAGAATTCCCCATCTCCAACACGTGTCCACTTAATTTTGAATGGGGATTAATAGCAACACGTGAAATGGCAAACAAACTGTAAGCATAAAACCGACCAACAATGTCTCTCATAAAATGCTTTTTAGAACTTGGTTACTGCTACAAACCCAAAATATTTATATAAAATCAGAACTATTGGAGTCAAAATAAGCAGTTACATATTTATTAATGACGAGCAGTGCGCTCGTTTTACTATATTGCAAGTAACATTTGAGGTTATGTTGGTTAATAGTGCAGGAAATGACAGCTTGGAGGAGTGTATTCCATAAAACACCAGAGTAAATATATTAAATTATGTAAAGGACACATGAACCAACAAAGAAAGCAGGCAAAATTTTCGCCACAACTCTAAATGAGGAGTGTCTTGGGAATGGGATGCCTAATTATTAATATCGTCAACATTATTATTATCGAGAGCCAAGCATCAAGCCCAGCTAGAAAAAGACTATAAACCAGATAGTTCCTGCAGGGGATACAACTAGGTCAGGAAAAGGAAAAAAATAGAATTACGGTAAATCAAGAAAACAATAAGGGGGAAAGTTCAGTTATTTCTACACCTAGTCAGTTTGTATGTGCAGATGCCTTGTTTTGGGTAACAGTAAGACTTGGTATCAATTTCCTAAGAATAAAACGATATGTCCATTTCTATCTATACTGTATACATAAGCCATAGTCACCCTTACAATGGGGGATGGCTGACTCTATACGTAAAAAACTTGACTCTGCGGGAGCAAACCGAAAAGGATGGGGATTCCCAGTCCACTAGCTCCTCCAAAGTAAGTCGACTTTTACGACAAGCAGGGGCACACGGAGGAGTTTTATGGGAAAATGGGAGTCTTACGAATAGCAATTCTATCTCTAGCATGAACGAGGTTGAGTCGATGCAATAGCAAATGGTACAGTTATTTGCTCACTTCCTCAAGTGAATAACAGGTATTGCTCGATTACAATTAACTCCAACTTACCATTTTCCTTAAATAATCTTGAATATATTTGTAGAACAACACACGTTTAACAGGAGCCAGCGTCAGAGCTTGGTCAGCTGTCAGTCGTTTTTCAGGATTAGGATTCAGTAAACCAATCAATACAACCTTCAATTCATCGGACAAATCTGGGGGGGGGGGGAGTTCAAAGAAATAAATGAAAAAAAATCAGACATCTCAAAAAATGTAAATATCAAATTTATATATGACAAAAAAGAAGAAAAAAGTTCCCATAAAATTTTAAACTAATCAGTACACCCTGCATCTTTATATATAATTACAAATGACACAAATCCCCAGCTCCAACCTGGCTGTGACCACCCCCAAAATGGGGATTAATAGATACATAAAACGAGAAAAAATATATGAATAATATATATACACAAGCCAATCACATAGCAACATTAGGACCTGATAACATGGCAAAAAAAGTAGTGACAAGTTTTATTAAATTTCTTTTATTACTTTTAAGTTAATTAGCAAATATGACATTGCCATCCTTATTAACTCTACTAAGAGTATGATGTTTAATGGCAAAAATGTAATATGTTTAGTAATGCAAAATAGTCAGTACTTTATATTCTACCTTAATATTTCTTAATTACAGTACAATATGACCTCAACGTTTAAATATGATAAATCGATAACAAGATGAACAATATTACACGTAAATAAGAAATGTTTAAAGACTAAAAGTTTATATATTTGGGTCCCAGCATAGTGTTGATAGTTCTGTTGTTTATGACATCATAAGCATCTAAAATAGGATTTGTTCAAATAGTACAATTATCGTGGGCAATCAATGTGTTCAATGTGCTATTATTACTATTATTATTGTAATTATTACTACTACCATTATCATAATTCAGGCAACAAGAATACAAAAGACTATAAATCGAGGCTTCAGGAGGGGAAACAAATTGGTGAGGAAATGAAAAAAGATAAAAAAACTGAATTACATAAAACAGTACAAACTTAGTATTGCAACACTGGCATCATCCTATTATTACAGGCTCAATTACAACAAATTGAATGGCTAAAAAGGCTGGAATAATAGAGTTAACATTTAACTTCTCTCAAACCAGCTCAAGTCTACTACACCAATAAAAGTATCATCAATTCATGAGGAAAATAAACTTACGTGAAGCGGCGGGAGGGAGTTCTCCCATACGTAACCTCTGCCATGGTTCACCTTGCCTGGGCAGGTCTAGATCTGTGGCTAACTCCAGTATGGTCATACCAAGGCTATATATATCTGCTGGTGGACCAAATTTGGATTCCAGTATCTCTGGAGCTAAATATTTCGGATCGCCTTCTAGAGCTTCTAACTCTCCTCCCTAGAAAAGGATAACAACAATAAATGTTTGGGGATAACAAGGACAATATTATCTGTATCAGTAGAAAATTTGTAAATCAACTTGTAAAGGGGAGGCCCAAGTCACAGCACCCAATTACTAAGGATCTAGTTGGGATTTTGTTACCAGAACCCCACTGTATGCCATAGCAGTGCAGTAGCGAAATACAAAGACAAGCAAGGTAATTAATTAGTAAAACATTTTCTTCTCCCACCAACACATATGTGTACAGTAATGCTATTTATTTTGAAGAAAAAAAAAAAAAAATAATAAAAATATTCTTGGTAACCACATATTTTACCTGTGATAAATCAATGACTAGTCCAAAATCACCTAGCTTACACAAGCCATCATAGCCAAAGAAAATATTTTCGGGCTTAATATCCATATGGACCAAATTATGCTTGTGTAGGTGTCTCACACCCTGGAAGGAAGAAGTATATTGTTAGTACTATAATGGTCTCTCCAGATCACTGGAAACGTTGTCTCCCACTCCGCATAACTTTAGTACTTAAGAGCAGAAATTACGATATTGTTGATTCATAATTTTTCCCTCTAATCGACAATAACTATATACAAAACCTTTGCAATCCTATGCCAAAAAAACTGAGCACCTTTGAACAACTGCAACACCGAAATGAAGTTACAAATCTTAACAAGTCCTCTACAAAACTGAAGGGGTCCTTTGAAAAAGTAAGAGCTATACCAAAATTAAGGGGAACCTCTGAAAAAATATGGGTCCATTTACCAACACACCCTTGCAGTACATTTTACCATATTTATACAAGTTTTCCTAACTCTGGGAAATACAATGAGACCTTTTGCAAACTGTAGTGATGCAAAGTTAAAAAGTAATTACACGTTGATCAGCACAGGAAATATTTTTAAGCGTTTCAAGACCACAAAATTAGTCTGCCAAATTATAAAAAATAAAATATAAAATCTAAGATAGCACTAAGGGTGCCCATACATGGTGTGACTTGGCCTTGAGACCACAGAACAAATCTGAATAGATCCGGCCAGACTGGATCGTCTATGGGCTGGTGGTGGTACACACCAGCCCATAGATGATGCAATCTGATTGAATCCGACCACATCTGTCTGGTAGTCTCAAGGTCAAACTGCACCGTGTACGGGCATCTGAACATTGAGTATAAGCTGCAATATTATAAATACACAGTCTATATACAATACCAATAATATTATTACAGCTTAGTTTCACTCTTCATAATTGGGAAGACATCAAGCACACTGATTAGGGCAAGAATAATGAGATAAAAAACCTATAAATATAAAACAGGACACACTTGCCTGTAACAAATCGACTAGATAGTTCCACACAACCGATTCAGGTAGGTCGTGCCGTGCATCAGCGACATTAGCCAAAGATGTGCTGCAGACCTCAGTTAAGAGGTACAAATGCTGCCGCTCTTCCCAAGCACGATAAAATTCCACACAGTTCTTGTGCTTTGGGAGTTTTTCGTGTTTCTGGACCTCTGCCATTCTTCTTCGTCTGTAAAGTTGAGAAGATTATCTCAAAAACAGCAATAATGGTTGCAAATTTTGGTTTCTGTCTATATATCTTTTATATTAATAGGCTACTGGCTTTGAAAAACTTAATATAAAGAAAATGAAGTATGAGTAAGGTTCTACTGTGGGGTTTGGTGCTATATTCACAATTCAAGCTGTGAATTTACTGTTTTTGAACTATAATAGGTATTCGTCTAGTTATGATCCATGATTTGCCTTCTTCTTTTACCCTCAAACTTTTAAGATCTTTCCACACCTTTTTCTTCTTCTTATCATTATTACACAGGACAGTCATAAAGTCGTAAGTTGTTGACTAACTGTATTAGAATTTAACTTTTATAAGCATATTAATTGCCTATTCTTATATGCAGTGAAAGAGCTTTATAAAGCAAAGATCAAAAATATTAACCAGACTCTCATTTATTTCATACAGATGATTCAGTTTTAAGTAACAGACTCCCTTTTCTATTAAGGGCTAAGACAGTGCCTCCTTTCAAAGGACTTTGGTTTAGGTAAAAGGTGGCCGCATCCCTGAGCGAATGCATTTCATACCCTCAAACTGTGGGGGTTCTCGAATTGGGTATTTTTTTTTTTTTTTTTTTAAACTTGAATACTATCTTACCTGTCTCCTTCACCACGATATCTGAGAAGAGTTCTCTTACAGGCGTAAAATCTTCCATCTTCCTTACTTCTTACTTTAAATACTTCTCCAAAGGAACCAACACCAAGTCTCTCCTCAATGACAAAGCACTGCTCAAAGTACAAAGCAGTTTTCTCGGCACAATACACAGGACTGTGAACAATGAAAGCTGGAAAACAAAATATCATACAGTGCAATAAAAATCTGAATGAATATGCAGTGCTGGTTTTATGGCACTGAGTTGATATTAATAGAATGCATTACTTGAAAGAAAACTGTCAAATTTAGAAATATTGATAATAATTTCTTATTCATAAGGTTTTTTCATGAACAATAAATACCATACTATAGTGACACGAAAAAATCATTAAATCATGACTGGACTCTGGCAATCTACTGGAGTTCAGAGAGTAAACTGATGAGTATATTGTCAAAACACTAATATCAGACTGGAAAATTTGAGTAATGGCATACATAAAACTATTTGGCAATTAGGTCACATTAGATCAAGTAAGCTATAAAAAAATATGTATACTGTATTCCATACAACTAGAGAGTAATGCATTATAAGTACATAAGATCAATAAATTTTAGAACACAGTTTTTCATGTTCTATATGTCACTATTAGCCCAATTGTAGGGGTGGAAACACAGACTGGAGCTGGGAAATTAAGGCTGGATGCCCATTCAAACATCCAAAGTCGAATATTCTAACCGCCACACTAACGTGATCCCTCTTGGAACACACAATACTAAACAGTCACTTATGAAAATTGCTAAACAATCAATTGCAATACAGTCTACTGTTTAACCTTTTCCCTGCAAATTGTCAACAAAATTAATTACAGCTCAGTGTGAGGGGGGATGCAACTGCCATGTCTCGGCAATAAAATATGTACTGATCACCTTGACATCTAATAAGCTATTGCCTCCTTTTAAGTACCTCTCAGCTCGTTAAAACATTAACTCTATATATGGCCCTGCGACTCCGGATGCCAGATATCGATTTCCTCTTCAATTCCACTTGAGGGAATGGCGCCTACTTTGAAATATTACAATGCTAAGTACGTCACACTCGCAATTAACCTCCCAAGCGTAATTTTCCACATATGTCTGACTCGCAAGGAAAGGGTTAATAACTTGAATGCTGCTAGAATATAAATTATAGACTAATGGTCTGATATTTAAAAACCAGAATGATGGTAAAAAATGCCGGGTTTTGTATGACATTTCTCCAGAGCCAATCTTACACATGAGTTTCGCTTTGTAAACTGGAAAAAGTTTTAATTAAAGTATTACAACTTCGAATCTCTATGTCAATTTCATTAACACCTAAACATGTGTTTACGATTTATGCTTCATTGTTAACTCACTATGCGGGTGGACACAGTGTGTCTAGGGAATTAAGGCTGGATGCCTTTCCTAACGCCCATGGACACGATTGTGTCAACTCCTGAGGCCAGTATTCTAGCCCCTCTGCTACCGAGCTCCCTTAACTACATCTGTAGACAAATTTAATACTCACAAAAATCCGAATCTTCTTTAAATGAAACTGGTTGTGGTCGATCTCGATCTGTTTCGTTAACCCTCGAAAATATTCTTGTGACTGGACAACTTTTGACAGGAGCTCTCGGAGGAGGAGCAAACTTCGGTGTGCTGCGAGACTGAAAAGAAGTAAAAAAGAGGTTGGGTCTCAAGAGAATTAAACACTATACAAGAAACACATTTTCTATCCAAAGATTGAAAAAAAATACCTGCAAAAATAGGTTAGGTCTATAGAGAATTAAACACGTTTTCTAGATAAAAATGTGCGGTAGCCAACCTACATTTTCTACCCAACGAAATAGAGGAATACCTCAGGTGGGTTTGGAATCCCTTGCATTACAAAGAAGAATCCTCTGAAATAGATTAAAAAATTAAACTAACTAGGAAACAAGAAGTTACAAGCATAGGGCTCTATCCCAATACACATTACGGATGGGGAATTAGAGCAGAATGCCCTTCTTTGCACCCCACACGGGGCTCGATCGCCAGTCTGTTACCTTCTGAGTAATATACTTACCTAACTTATCATATCTACGTTTAAAACTATAAATGCCCGTTTGAAACAGTCCCCTGTTACCAACTATATAATTACTGATGGTAATTATGGGCAATATGCTCATCTATTTAATTAATACAGATAATAAACAATGTAGGTTCAAGGACCCACCCCTGCGGAACAGCATTGTTTTACATATTGTTGAACAGTCATTTCAAGTACATTCCACTCGGGTTGTGTTAATCTACCAAGATTTTCTTTTCCTGATTTTCCACAAATTATAGATTATTTCTTAAGCTTCAAATATTTTACTATTCCTAAATAGTAATTGGCCAAGCATCTTCTGGTTTTTTATAAGGTTGTTGCATGAAAGTTAAATGAGTCTCTTCTTGATGTTTGAAGCACCAATCAAATTATTAAGAAAATTGGCCTATTTATTTAATGAGGAAAAATGGAGCCTGGTATAACTAATGGAAAATATAGCGACTAATATAAATTCCAAAATTCCATTCATGGACAGACACCATGAAAATCTATTATTGAATGAGTATATTAAGACCACTTGCTGCCTTTCAGCTGCACTGACAACCTCTACACTTACTTTTTTAGTAGACAGCGGCCTTTCATCTGCTATAAATACAGGAGCTGGCCTATTATATATCGTACTATCACCACCACTACTTATCAACATCATTTTTTTTTTCGCGCGAACTTCTTTCCAAACAATCATGGCCGACTGTGCTCTACGCATGCGCAACAGGCTCAAGAGACTACGAGGATAAAATATATTTCCGATTTTTGTTTTCTTTTTGTAAAGAGAGTGAAAAAAAAGTCTTGAATAATTTATTGTTCACTACAGGGGCAATTAAATACAGATATAAATAAGTGTTCTTCCCTTCCAATATATGCTTTGCCGACAATCTACAATCTACCATTTATTGGCCAAAATACTAGAAAGTTAGAAAATATTTAAGTGAATTTATATAGAAATATAAAGCTAAAAAAAAAATAAAAGAACATATATGGTAGGTTAAGTTACAGTCACCAATAAGTATTTTATTCAATCAGTGTATCATTATCTTAGTATAACTGCTTCACTATGCGTTACATATATCTCACAAGAACGTTCCAATAATTCAAATCAAGAGATATGAGAGATGGACGTGCAATATTGGAGAATTGTAACAAAGTGTAATAAACCTTTAATTCTCTTTTCAATAAAGGTAAAATATACGAATATATTCCCATATAGAAACTTTATTCATCCCCAAATTAAGTAATTTCTTTTCCCTCCAAGTTCTCTCTCCCATCAACTCTCCCTCTTTCATTCTATTCCATTTAATCATTCGTCTCCTCTTTTCTTTTTAAGTCACACAAAGGAAACTATAATAACCAGTTGAGAATGGTTTTAAGCTTTGATTATTTTTCATAAATAAGATATACTATTGCTACAGATATTCCACTGAGAGATGGTTTGGGTCATAATAGACCCGCAAAGTGAATAAAACCTTGTAGCTGAGGTCATGTTTTATCTGAGCATTAAGTAAATCCCTCAAAACAATTTTAGGAAAGTTAACTTCTCCCCAAACTGTTTTCCGTTTTTTATGTCGGCTACCCCCCAATTTAAGGGGGAAACAGCCAAGGTATATGTATGCATGTATAATGAGAGAGAGAGAGAGAGAGAGAGAGAGAGAGAGAGAGAAATGATTGAATGACTAAGTAGGAGAATGAGAGCTGATGGAGCCATATGCAATCTTTTGATCATTTATCCCCTATGAGACCACCGTGAAGAAAAAGTAAATGGAAACCTAAGAAAAAATTATTATGAATAATACTTGTATGTATGTGTGTTTGAATGCAAGTAAGGTTAATAAGGGAAGTTGTGTGTGCCAGCTAAGCAGCGTTTTTAAGGCTCATAGCACTATGCTATTAGACTCAAACTGTAACAGTCTAGGGCGTATTTTAATGTTCTATAAATAAATACTGTAAAAATCGTAGATAAGTGGGATATGCTGGGAGAGGGGGAAATAAGTGACGGTATCGAGTGCCAGCACGGGAAAGAGGGGGAAATTAGATGGAAACGATTTGGGGAGGGTGAAGCAGGAAACTTAGACAGAGCTAAAAGAGGGGCAGACCCTCCTGCTACCTTATCACAGCATATACTTGAACATTTTGGGGCTATATTGTTTAATTGGACCACCTTTATTATCCAATAATAATAATAATAATAATAATAATAATAATAGTTATTATTATTATTATTATTATCATCATTATTATTATTATTATTATGATTAGAAGATATCTTAGCACATTTAAACATTCATGGCTTGCTTGTTTATATGAGACGTCGCAGAGTACTTATTTTACATAAAATGCAGACTTACTTGGATATGAAAACCTTTATTAAGAAATACTTGTTTTGTTTATATTTAAAATTGAGATTTTAAAACAATTATTATAGTGGATATCGTACCATTTTGCATTTTATTAAATTATTTCCATAAAATACTGGCATACTCTATTTCTACGAAAACGGTTTACTTCAATTTTTTTAAAGCATTCCATGTATGGTTAACAAATATGTTGTTGTCCCTAAGCTGCATTTTTTAAGGGTTTAACCCTGATTATTCTACATCATCAGCCAATATTATCTACAATTATCTATATTAGTCCATATGTAGCCACCGTGGCTCACGCGGTAGCGTACGCGACTCCGAGGCGTCAGGTCGAGGGTTCGCGCCCCGTCACGGTCTGAGGTTAGCAAGGGCATGCACTCAGGGTAACGATTACATCTCCCAAAACAAGTCCTTCGCAAGAAGGCAACCGTCGTAGCCCTTGGTAGAAAAGGGAGACTGTGAACCGGATCAACCAATATTATCTACAATAATCTATATTAGCCAATATCATATATATTAAAAAAGTGTGCATTAGGAGACAATATTGAAACTGATAAAATAGTATTGTTTTAAATAAATTTACTTTGCATAACAGCGTCAATCATGTACATAAATAAAGAAATATTGAAACTAAGTTTTGAAACAGAGTTTTTGCAAGATGTACAACTCGGGTATGTACATTAAGCTGAAGGCATTACATATATCCTACGCTGTACAAATTATACAGTGGATTACATATTACTATTTACAATACAGTTAATATGGAAAACTGAAAGTAATTTCCTATTGCACACTAAGGCGTTAATTAGGTATATAAATTTAAAAATTTCTGCAGATCGTGCCACACAAACACATACATAATGCTGAAAACGTACAGTAAACTTACAATAAACAATATATGCAATATAAAATGTCTCACTATTTACAATTGCAAATATAAAAAAAACATAAATTCTAACTATATCATATTAAAGAAACATTATGAAAACAAGTTTCCTTGACTAAGATGATTATAAATAAATGAAAATAAATTCTTTATCACTCGGTGGAACGGATTATGGTTAACTCGTATGAAAATTGATCTCGTAGCTAAGGTAACGTCAGATGTTCGAAACTATTAAAACTTCAAAATTAATTTTGCATTTATGACAGAAGAGGAAATAATATATAGAACAGAGTGGAAAACAGAGGTGATGGTAACCTGAGGACTTTTATGGACTGAAGGATATATGGAATCCTGGGTATCATAAAGAGTACTGCATTTTTGGAGCAAAGCAAGATAATACTCCCAGTACATTAAATGATCTAACCTAACCTAACAATCTACAGGCTTTCTTTTACTGTACTGGGAGTCGCTATATTTACTTCATCCCATGTGTTAATTATATGATAGAATTAAATATTGGGTTTCCGGCTTACTATGGTTTAGTGCCCTAAAATACCGAACGTTATTGTGAGGTAATTACCTGATTTTTACGAGGAAAATGAGTCTTTTTATATTTTATCAAACCGTATTTTTTGAATTACGTCAGCCTATTACCATTTAGCCATATATTACAATGCTTGAATGACACAACACTAGAAAATAAAAACAATCTTATCGGTAATTAGTATGAAAATCACTTCATGTTGCATATTTTTTTTTTTTCTTTTATTTTTTAAATGTCAAATGTACAATATTTACAATTGTTAAATGATTACAAAATTACATTGGAAAATTCTTTGGTTAATATATTCTGTATATTACTTGCATAACAAATATTCAAGAACCATTTCAAATAATTAAATTTACCTTTAATTAAACATAAAGTTTCCCATTCAGTCAATGTTGCATATTTTCAAGAAAATTAGACTGACGAGTTGCCTAGAAGTGAGAAGAATTATGCGAAAGGACAAATATTTTCTAGCTACTTAAGGATGACTAGCCAAATAATAATAATAATAATAATAATAATAATAATAATAATAATAATAAAAAGTTTAGTTTGGAACTGCAAATAGAAAATGTTTCTTAAAATTTTTCAAGGTGAAATTTCACCAAGACCTGACGCTCATTTGTTTGTAAATGGATTTTCCACGCATTTTATAGAAATAAAATATATATAATGATCAAAATAACTAAATTCATATATAAAGCAAATATGATAGCTGAATCTATATTGCCTAGTGGCCATAGCCAATCTGGTTGCAATTTATATAAAACAAGATTTGGTGTTTAAAACAAGTTTTAAAATTAATAGATAATTTGTTTGGGTATTTTGTATTAAAATATAATATTTTATATTGTTTTGAATATATTTTCAAGAATTTGCTAATTACATACATTACATAATTGCAATTTACCATACATAACTTCAAAAGCTTTAGAAAACGGTAAAAGTATGGATAGATATTTTTGATCGCATTTTGCATTTGGCGTCAATTAATATATCACCCTGCTAGCTTTTGCGGGTATTTCTTATAGGGTTTCACCCCTGACTAACAATCATTACGTGTAATTAATTACTTAATGGAATAATACCAAAGGCGCTAATGAAACGGGGTGACGTGGTCCACTTGGGATAGGGTTTACGTTGTTAATGAAAAGGCACAACAAGGGTTTCGATTACTGACAAAAGGTAAATAGTTCAATACATATATGAACAAAGCAAGTTAATTTAATTTGGATAAGTAAATAATTTTTACTGGCACTGCAAAACGTAATAGCTTAAATCAAGCCCTTTTTAATTTTAGTGTTTTTATAGGAGAATGGTGAATAGTCGGTACACATGGCTCTGAGTTATATGATAACTTCATGCTACAACCTGAATACAAACAAGCTCAATTTAATTATCATATCGTTAATGATATTAAAGTCTTAACATTATCAAAGTCTTAACATTATCAATCAGAGAAATAGCAAAAACCAAGCAAATTATAATCAAACAGAGAATCTTTATACGTCTACAATGTTCTAAATTTAGCTAAACAAATCGGTCAACTCGTACATAAAATCTCGCCTCATTACAACGTCCTAGACTTAAAGTATCTTGGACAACGACTTAGGCCCGATTTCTTAAACAGTGCAAACTTAGGGTACCATATTGTTAGTTAGCTAGACACACACAAATGGATTTCATAAACGCACCTGATGCGGTTCTGTGTATGGCTAGGATCCCGTACGAGAACCGCGTCAGATGCGTTTATGAAATCCATTTGTGTGTGTCTAGCTAACTGACAACATGGTATCCTAGGTTTACACTATTTAAGAAATCGGGCCTTAGTCTTTTCAGTGAGAAGGCTCACATTCTAGGATATATCGTGGGGAGGGTCTAAGGTCCTCCTGACAGAAAACTTATTTCTTGATCTTCTCCCTCTTTGTCCATAGAGTAGACAATCTCCCAGTTGCATATGTAACTTAGTGTTAACTTGTAGATGTTGAATGACGTGTTCCCTCGGAAGATATATGATTTTGGTGATGGGTCCAGGTCAGTTACAGTTTCGTAGCAGGTAGTGGAGTCTGTCCTGTAGTGTTGTGGTGAATTTGATATGCAGTAGGCTTGTTGGCAGGGACATTTGGAATCTATCATCCACGGAGCCCTGTTTTGCTGGACAATCAGCGTTTTCGTTTCTTCTGATGCTTACATGGTTGGGATCCCGTTCTAGGTCAATTGGGTTTCCCAGATCAGTTGATGTATGTATGGCATTGAAGTGAATCTCAGTTACTATGCCTACATTCTTCCTGTTAGAGGCATTCTGTTGGGTTTGTGGGGCTGGCATTGAGTCTAAATGATGATGGAATATTCTACTGGGTGGTAAGTAATGTATTCTAAGGCTTTTGGCAATAGATGCAAGCTCTGTTTGGATTGAAGTGAGGACATCTGCCATATGGTGCCTTCTCCATTTTATCCCTTGGATGAATCTAGTGAAAATGCTTCTCTATACATTCTAAAGTCCAAGAGACTCTCTCTCTCTCTCTCTCTCTCTCTCTCTCTCTCTCTCTCTCTCTCTCAGACATATTAAAAAAAAGCTCCCCCTTTTAAAATTAATGTAATAGTAACAAAACAATCATGAGGAAATTTTGCCGCAATACAATTATTTTTATAATATAACAGCACTCGTGCTGTGTCCTGGTTGCCATAGCAATCATCCAACAACACATGGAAGGTAGACCTGTTGATAAATTGAGTCAATAGTGTTCCAGAGACAGGTGAAGTAGTCAGTAGTGATCTTTAGTCAAGGGAAGGTGTGTCATTTTTTAATCGTGCTGTGTAAGCGGTTATACAGGGCATCACTGGATAAAATATACTGAATATGTCCTCTTAGGGTGTACCACTTTACACAATGAAAATTTAAGTGTGTTTTTCCCTCCTTGTTTAAGTAAAATTGACGCAAGTTTGCAAAGCTGCAATTGAGTATACCCGGTATGTTCTTTCTGTGGGAATTCTTGCATAATATTATGGTGATTTTATTTTATTTTTCGGTATTTTTAAGTACTTTTAATGGCCAAGTTATTAGTTTGTGTCTACCATACCTTAACGTATTAAGCACAGTAATGCAACTTTGATACTTGATAATTTAACTTGAATCTTATCCATTACCGTGTATATATATATATATATATATATATATATATATATATATATATATATATATATATATATATATATATATATATATATATATATATATATATATATATATATATATATATATATATATATATATATATATATATATATAAATTTATTTTTTATATATCATTGTGACACCAGGACGGCCAAAAAATAAATAAATAAATAAATAAATCTACCCTCATCAAGCCTGGGCACGAAACATATCAGTGAATCGACATATAAAATGTATAAATTTTAGAAGAGGGGATTATTCTCTTATAACAGCAGAACTGTATTTTCCCGACAGTTTTCTATGTGAAATAAAGGATTCTAAACTCCATTTCTGGTGAAATCACTCGATATAAACTTTCCATCCCCCTCTTACCCCTGACAATCATCTAACTTAGCCTATCCTAACCTAGGGAAATAAAAAAAAGCCATATTCCATTAATCCCCACAACTAAAATAATACCATTAAATTAATTGCTTGTGCAAGGGTCCAGTTTAAACCCAAAACAACGATTCCTTTTGTATATAGCTTCACTGATGGGTTCCATTAATGGTGTATGCTAAAAGATCTTATATATATATATATATATATATATATATATATATATATATATATATATATATATATATATATATATATATATATATATATATATATATATATATATATATATATATATATGTATATGTGTGTGTGTGTGTTTAATACCAGCTTTGTTCTATCACAACGATCATTACCTTTTAATGATCACCCACACTGATCTTTAGTCAATAAGAGTACCTTACCATGAATTTCCGAAACGCTAATGAGCTTGTCTATGCAAAGAATAAATAGATTTAACATGTAAAATATCTTTCCCAGTAGAGGACGGTGATAGCCAAGTTCAAGATGGAGTGAAAAATCACGAAACAAAAATAAAGTCACTACAATAAGTTGTTTAATTATGAAACCGTCTTAAAATAGACTTACTGTTGTTCACCAATCAACGGAAGAAATCACATTTTCACCAAAGATGGAGACCAAGTAAAATTAGTCATGACTTCTGTAAAGCAGCTAAGCTCTTCAGAGAAAAGAGTACCTATACGTGGTCGTTCTCAAAGCCAGCCAGCCCGATCACGGCCTCCTTCAGCTCGTATAACGACTCCAAATGGAGAAACATTTTCCACTGGAAATGCTAGATCCCGACGGGGAAGTGATTGGGGAATTCACGGAGTTGGCAGAAGGCGATATCATTCCGCGAAATCGGATGAGGTAAGAGATTTGCCATAAATTCCGAGTCAGCATTTGCATAATGTAAGAGAAATGCCGTATGTCTAGGCTAGGTTAGTTAGGTTAAGCTAGTATAGAATAGGTCTAACTTAACCTAACCTAACAATTTAAGGGGTTATTTAATGTACTGGAGAGACATTATCTTGACTTGAGCCCGATTTCTTAAACTGTAAACCTAGGATACCATATTGTTAGTTAGCTAGACACAAATGGATTTTATAAATGCATCTGACGCCGTCCTGTGTAAGGCTAGGATCCTGTAAGGGATCCTAGCCATACACAGAACCGCGTCAGATGCGTTTATGGAATCCATTTGTGTGTATCTAGCCAACTAACAATATGGTATCCTAGCCAGATAAGCACATTACATATGTGAAAACATGAATCATTTTTTACCCCGACCGGGACTCGAACCTAGGACTTATGATTACTAAGTCAAGCGCCTTGACGTAGTAATCATAAGTCCTAGGTTCGAGTCCCGGTCGGGGTAAAAAATGATTCATGGTATCCTAGGTTTACACTGTTTAAGAAATCGGGCTTTGATCATCAATATTCTTGCACTTATGATGCATTGTGAATACGAAAGCACTTTAAATATGATATCCTGCCATAAGTAGGCTTTCCCTTTGTGCATTTAGCACTCAATTGTATTGTTTAATTATTTTTTATACCTTACTTTTTATAGGTGCAGATTAAGAATTAAATCATTCCATTTCATTTGATTTCCACTTAAAATTAAACTTTCTCCCATCACAGTTACACCGAGGTAGTCGAAGGGCCCCAAGTTCCTTGATGTCTTGTTCTACAAGTCGTTCTGTAGAGGCTTTTACCCCAGCCTCCCGTATGAAGGGAGCCTTGGTCATGGGACCACCAAAATTAAGAGTATTTCGGCCTCGCCCTGCTTCCCCTACGACTTTCAGAAGAATGTACGAGAGAGGGGACGTACCCGTGTCCTTACATCATGATCACCATGGACACACACTTCGCTGGAAGGTAAGAATCTCTTGAGTGAATTGATTGAGCGAAGTACCGTGTCTATTAAACGTAAAAGAAGGAAAACAAAATAATTATCATCACGCAAGGCAGGTGAACTTATCCTTATATGTACTCAGACCGTGATGGGGCGCGAACCTTTCAACCTGACGCCTCAGAGTCGCGGACGCTACCGCTTGAGCCACGGTGACTACGACCGAATGATGTAATACTAGACAAATATAGAGATATCTTACATTGTTAAAGAAAAAGTCACTGAGTTTGTTCATATACTGAGGCTACATATTCTTCCAGTGATAAAATGAATTTGCTTATGATAATTCTAGACTTATTTTATGCGAAAACCGTTTTTTATTTTTTTTAAATTCACGTTCTCAGCAATTTTGTTCCACACATTTGAAATGGAAGAACATTATCGTTGAAGTCAAGTCCTCTAACAACGGCTTAAAAAAAAAGCAGATTTATGCATTATTATTCTTTTAATTTACTTATAAATATAGCAGATGTCTTTTGTACCTGTCCTATTGAGGGAACTGGAATTCTCTACTGAAAATATCGCGTGAGGCATGCATACAGCCTAGTATAGATTCAATCATTATCTGGCTTATTGCTTTTACAGTATACTATATTCTGTTCACTCCTTATTGTTTTTTTCTTCTAAATCTTAGATATACTTTTCTTTCTATGCAATTCTTCCAGGTATTAATCTAATAATACTTTCTCCAAATTGCTTTGCATTCTTAATTCCCCGTCTCCTTGCTTTTTTTTTCTTACAACTTATCTTAATTCAAAACTATGAATAATATTTGGGTGCTGTTTCTTACTAGTTCCTGGTGGTTAGTATTTGTGTATGGTTCAAAAGTTTATGACCTGATGTCATTTTTGACACAAACGCCATTATTCTGGGCTTGGGACCGGAGTGGAGTCAAGTTGGTTTGCTCCCCATTGTTTGGATTTCTTTCTAGGAATTCCATCCTTTGTATACTTCAACCAGAGTCAGGGTTTTGCGTTGACTCGGCCATTTCCTTGTAAGGGAGATTATAGCCCTTGTGTATATATATATATATATATATATATATATATATATATATATATATATATATATATATATATATATATATATATATATATATATATATATATATATATATATATATATATATATATATATATATATATATATATATATATATATATATATATATATATATATATATATATATCATTACTGTATATGTAAATCAACCATGTAAATTGGCTCATAAAAATGATGATTTGACGGTAATGATGACACAAAAGTATGTCTGTGATATTAAATCAGATATTCTCGGAATTATGCAGTAAAATAAGAATTCCATTTCCTTTATTTACTTTCAACGGATAATTGCAAATAGAGTATGATATATATATATATATATATATATATATATATATATATATATATATATATATATATATATATATATATATATATATATATATATATATATATATAAATAATGTTTACGCATTATATTTTATCCGTATTTTAGCGACTTCGCAAATCTATGGCGCTTGTGAAGTCGGAGACACCCCACGATCGATATTGAGTAGGAGATCAAATACTCCACTTTAGGCAGTATGGAACACGGAAGATAAAGATATTTATAGCATATTTATTGGATCGCCCACCTAACCAATATTTAGTTTCATAACAATAATAAGAATATGGTCGTCATGCTATAGAGCAAGCAGCTGAATTATTGGAGAATTCCACAGTTGAACTGAAGCACCGGTTTGGTTATAAGGCTGCAGTTGATATATGTTAATTTTATTTCATAATGATTTCCACACAGTTGATGATTGAAATTCTCTCTCTCTCTCTCTCTCTCTCTCCTCTCTCTCTCTCTCTCTCTCTCTCTCTCTTTACAATACCTTCTCTCATCCCTGGGGTAGGGAAGAATACTGCCTCGTGTTCCACTGTATGCCATAAAAGTCAACCAAATGGAGCGGAACGAGGCGACTTGGAAATCCCTCCTCTGTATTTCCTCCAGCAAAGAATCCAGGTTTTGCTTTGACCCGACCCTCCTTTTATAAGGGAGGGGGTTACGGCCTTTGCATATATATAATATTTATGACATTATAATAGCAATTTTCAAATTACAATATTTACGTAATTATTAAAAAAAGGCATTTTATCGCATAAGTGTTTTAAAAATCAGCTCTGAAAGCCACAGGTCACAGAAAAGTCAGAAACATGACCTGACGAAGTTAATTGCACTTAGGCAGGCAGCCGGAAGGTGATGTCTGAGATAGACATGCAATCTCCTTTATATCCTTGATAGATGTTGCCTAAGTTTTTCCATTAACGAGAGAATAGATTTAGCCAGACCCTGGGGCTGGATAAACTAGTCAGTTTGATTTTTTTTTTAATTAGAAAGTTTTACTAATTGAGTATTGGGTTGTACAGTATATTGAACTAGGGCTGATAAGGAAAGATTAGGGAAGACAGATGGTGCCGATTGAAACCTTTTGACCCATCAGAGTTGTATAGATGTGGAGGGAGAGAATATTGATGAAGAGAGGAGGACATTTTGAAATTCCAAACATTAAGTAAATAAAACAATCATGATATGGTGACCTCTTATGATAGTTAATATAAAAAGGTTAAAAACTCCAACATGGAAGCTACTAATGATGATTGATTTAAACCTAACCAAAGGACTATTTAAGTATACAAAATATGGCGTAATATATAATACAGTATATATATATATATATATATATATATATATATATATATATATATATATATATATATATATATATATATATATAAATCTGAGCCTCATCATTTTTGTCTTGAAGCTGCAGGAAATCCATATTGCTATTAGCTGAAATTGAATTAACCATAGCCACGCCATGTAATCTTCAAGCTTAATTTATTAAACTGTTACTTGAAGCAATTACATGAATTGCTTTGCAACCTGTCTTTATCCCTTTTACAGTTCCAATTAACTGGCTGGCTAACTTCTTTAATTATTGTCAGAGTAACAGACGCAGTTGCAGCAGTGGGGAGAGGGTATACGTGTATTGTATATTTTAAGATGCATGTAATCATTCATTATGTTCAGGTCCTAAAATTTTTTTTTTCTTAGAGTTGACATTGGTACTGCTACAGGTAACAACTCTTTCATACACACATGCCTACATAGTATTTTCTGTATTTTTCATTCCAGGAGATACCGTTATTTAACACCTTTGCTTAGTAATAAAGCAACTAGTATGATATTTTATTGATTCTTAGGCTGCTGAGAGTTGTCACAATTGCTATGAAAATTACTGCCGAAGCTTCAGAGTTCAGAGCACTCAGGTCTTGTCTCGAGTCATACACAAGAAGCACTGAAAGTCTGACGTATCATTGTCAGGCCTAGACTTCTAAAATTCTGAGTCTTTAGATTCTTCTAACTAATTAGAGTATGCGTTCAGTTGAAGTGTATAAAGAAATGTGTCACTTCAGAGGATCTCTTATCAACTACTATGTCCTTGGGAGTCTGGATTCATATAGGATCATTTGAGTTATGAGCTGCTGTGATAAATAGCCGCCATTTTTTGGCAAAGATTTGTGGGTTCTTCCCAAATTGCATTCTCTTGTCTTCTCTGAGTAGCTATCTCGGTTGTATAATGGTCTTACTCATCCAGGAGTACAGTACTGTATAATTATTGATATATCTCGAGTTGTATACTCTATTCAGTTCTTCTACTTGGCAGTGTTGAGGTACTTTTTATTACATATTTTCACACTTTTACTTACTATCTCGGCTCTAGTCTCTCATCTCTACTAAGATCTCAGATATTCACATTGTGGTAACATCACAATGTATATTTAGGAATATTCTGTTTTGTGTGTAACTTCCAGATATAAAATACAGAAAAGAATTTTGTATTACTTAGTATAGAAAATGCCATCAGAAATGTTTTACTTTATACACGTCTGAGAAGATCAATGCAAATATAGTGGAAGAGGAAGTTCATCTTGTATGACGAAAAGTAAAATGAGAGCTGGAAAAGGAAAAAATAGGAGAGAAAGTTCATCTTTTATGATGAAAAATAAAAATGAGAGATGGAAAAGGAAAAATTGAGAACTGAGATGAAGGAAAGTAAAGGAAGAATGACTTATCAGACAGAGTTATAGGAAATATGCATCATCAAAATAGGGTTAAGAATATATCAGTAGAGATAAAAAAAAATTGTGTGCATTAGCTGCATGGCTGATATTGAACCCATGTTATATGTAGGTAGGAACTTAAAGTTGAAATGAAAATTTAGTTGCATTAAATAGTCATGAGTATTTTAATTGAGAGAATTATATGTAAGATATAACAATAATTAATTGTGTGCAAACTGTAATCTGTCCTAACTGTAGTAAATGTATGCAAAAACCCACAGAGGAATAAATAGTAACTTACTTAACAAAATAATCTTAAAGCAAATTGAGTCAATACTTGTGTGTGTACCAGATTAGGGATGGATCATGTGGAGTGGTGATATGTGTGGGTTTTTGAAAGACTGCATAACAAGAGCTTTGTTGCAAGGACAAATCTCTTTTACAATATTGATGTAATATTCAATATTTTAAGCTATTTTTGCCAAGGTACATTGGATTTCATTTTACAAGTGGATATATCAAGGTTAGATTATCATCACTATTTATGAGTTTTCTTTGATGGACTTCATATCACAGGTGGTCATAGGTAACTGGATAATTAGTGGTCCCTGTCAGGTTGAGGGTTCACGGGCTGCCCCGGTCTGAGGTTGGAAAAGGCACTCACTCAGGATAATGATAACACCTGCCAGAACCAAAGCCCTTCGAAAGAAAGTACCGTCCTAACCATTAATAAAGAAAAGGGTGTCTGTGACATTAAGCCGATTACAATAGATAACTTGGCTTACCATAAGTATTTGCCACTTTGCACTTATGAACCTCATTTTACAGGTGGATATTGATAAACTGGATTACCATCACTATCTGCCGCTTTTCTTTGATGGACTTCGTGAGACGAGACATCCTTATGATTTCTTCAGTCGAGCTGGGATTCGAGATTTACTCTCCAGAGGCGGTGACAAGATATTGCCAGTTATTCCTCAACTAATTTTGCCTATTAAGAGTAAGAGAAATTTTGCTGAATTCACACATAAGAATAGGTGCATAGATCCTTGCCCACATACCTGTGGTTACCCAAGCAAGGTGGTTGTGGAGGGAGAATGTGAACACTTTTCATCCTCAAGGAGCTGGGAAGTGTTTGAGACATGTTTAGCTTATAAGGGAGATTGTGACCATTGTATATGCATTTTTGCAGATTATGTAGTTTTCAATTTAACTTTTAGATAAGCATATGCTATTAGTCCCCATTATTGGCGGTGGACAGACAGATTGGAGCTGGTGGTTAAGACTGGAAGATTTTCCTAATGCCTCGAGGTGGGTTCTTTCATGGGTCTGTCACCTCCCAAGTCAAGAATTATACTACTACACTATAGTGTCAGCATATATACACTTTCCTTATCATTTCCCAAAGGAATTGAATATCCATTCATAATTTTACTCTATACCTTTTCTCTAAATATTTTATCTCCCCTTTTCTCATGCCAGGTGCTTTAAATACAAGAGACATTCGAGTGATCTGTACGGTACTGAAGGTGTTGCAAGAGTTGGTGATTTCTGCACCTCTCATTGGGGAAGCGCTTGTACCTTACTATCGTCAGATTTTGCCAACTCTCAATCTCTTCAAACACAAAAATGGTAGAGTTTTGCATATCCCAGAAAATCTACAATATGGTGATATATTGTGTTACATTAATCATGTACTTCTTATCCGGCAAGTTTGGTATTATTCCCTTAAGAACGAGTAATTACTGTACTTTCTATAATTTAATGTATGTGATATCTTGAACCCTTGTGAAAATGAATAACCCCCAGATCCATGTAAAGTTTAATAACTTTGTAAATTATTAGGTTTTGTTAAGTTAGGTGACTTGTCTTGTCATTATGAAAAAAATTCCAAATGTTTTACAAGCTTCAGAATTTTTAGCTTATACATTTTACTTCCAGTGAACTCTGGAGACGAAATCGATTACTCGCAACAAAGAAGAGAAAACTTAGGAGATCTGATTCAAGAAACGTTAGAGATATTAGAACGGCATGGAGGGCGGGATGCCTACATAAACATCAAGTACATGGTCCCTACGTACCAATCCTGCGTCATGACTTAGCAAGTTATTGTTGTACAATTAGGTGAATTTTTTACAGTTACGTTACAGGAAAAGTACACATAAAAGCTATTGAACAGAGACACAAACGAAAGGCAACTTGGAATTCACATGATTATTGAAACTGCTGTAGCAATATAGTCATAATATGCTAATATGCTATTCCCCATGAACTCCAATAAGGTGTATGTTATGTACATAACTGTATACAAAAGCCATGATGATCAGTTTTTTGTCACAGACTCCGTTTTATACTAAGGGCTAGGACGGTACCATCTTACGAAGGACTTTGGTTTTGGCAGGTGTTATAGTTACCCATTGGGAATGCCTTTTCTAACCTCAGACCATGGCAGGCTGCGAACCCTCGACCCGATGACTCAGAGTCACAAGCATTACCACTTTACCACAGTGACCACTATATGCAAATGCTAGAGTTCTCCTTATTATCAGTGTGGAACACAGGAAGATTTAACCTTATTATTAGTGTGGAACAGGATGTTTTAACATAAATATCATTGGAACAGGAAGCTTTACCCTTAATTTCATTGAAATAGGAAGTTTTAAGCTTAATATAAAAGGAACAAGATACTTTCTTCTTAATGTCACTGTGGAACAGGAAGCTCTCTCCTTATCAGTGTGGAACAGGAAGCTTTCAGCTCTATATCAATGTGAAAGAGAGGTCTCAGCATAACATCGATGTGGAACAGGAAGCTGAAAGCTTAATATCAGTTGGGAACAGGAAGCTGTAAGCTTAATATCATTGTGGATCAGAAAGCTTTTACCTTACCATCAGTATGGAACAGGAAGCTTTCAGCTTAATATAAGTGTGGAACAGGAATCTTTAAACTTAATATTAGTGTGGTACAGGAGGATTTCAGCTTTATATTTGTGAAACAGGAAGCTTTCAGCTTAATATCAGTGTGGAACAGGAAGCTTTAAGCTTAATTTCAGTGGAACAGAAAGTGTTCTGCTTAATATCAGTGTGGAATAGGAAGATTAACAAGTTGTATTCGTTATCTTATTATAGTACAAAATATGTTTATAATTTGCAAGTAGCTATACATTATTTATATTTTACCAATGTTACATAAAAACACAAAAGTTGTTTTAGTTACATCTGAATGTTTCAGTATTTTTTATTGTTAATATTCCATTTAGATATACTGTACTGTATTTTGTTTAGAATTATTCGATATTCTATTGTATATATCAATATGTTAATCTTTCTACAATATTTATATCTTATAGGTTTAGTAATTTAAGACGGTCCACCTTCTTAAATTCCTGTTCTCAGTTCCTAAACTGTGTTCAGAAGGGCGGCATCATGGGAACTGCCCCCAGACAACTGTCATAGAACAATGGCTTCCAAATAATTGCCCTATTGGTTCTCTAATAATGGGAATAGTCTAAGATTATGGTTGTTCGAGTAGGCATTGTTTGTGATTTCAATATCAGAAATATAAATTGGAATAAAAGCAATTATCCAGGACAGTTGTCCTGGGGGCCCAGAAGGACGTTTAACTTATTCTCATATCTACTGAGAAAGCTTCTTTTGTGTTTTACAAAGATGTGTTTTTGAAAAGTAACATTACTATTCTAGCATACTGATGATGTGTTTTGGGGACTTTTCATGTGTCTTTAAGAGTGATTAGTTTGTAAGTTCATGTGCATTAATCTCTAGTTTGGAATAAAAGGACTAAGGAGACAAGAGTGGGCAAGCCAACATTCTCTATATTGCAGGACGAAAACTGTATGGAGAAATGGGATGTACAGGGTATTTTGATAGGCCAAACGTACTGAGACACATAGAATGTGCAGAAATCACTTTCATAGAGTTGACATCCAGGCAGAAAAAAAAAAAAAAGGTTTGCCATATTTAATCTTCAGAAGTTTAGGCAAAGACTTGAAGTTCAGTATACAGTGGACTAATCTTTCATATGGCATTCAACTGACCTTTCATAAGATTGTATATACTTAATATAATTTCCCATTGAGTGAAATTTCTGGTATAAAGATAATGTATGTGTAAAAAGGAAGACACATGTATTTGAAGATGACTGAGATCGTCCAGGTAAAATTTTGCTTCTAAAATTTACTGTCTGTAACTGTTAAAAAATCTGCACAGTTCTCATTATATGACATTAAAGGACTGTATAATTAGTCTATATAATAAATATAACCAAAAGGGATGAATTTTATTCTCTTTTTAAAAACCTTAAATGAATATATGACTCTACTATAATAATTTGAAAGTACAGTAATACCCAATATGAAGGGAACCTGATTATTTTTATTAAATGATTTCAAATAAGAAAAATTAACTTTAACAAAATGAAGTCGGTAAATGAAAATAAAACTACTTTAAAGTTTACAAAATAATCTCTAAGAATGGCAGTCTTAACTATGCTCTACGGAGTTATTACAATTAGTCCCCATTCAAATAGGGGTGGAGACAGACTTGTTGGAGCTGGGAAATTAATGCTAGATACCTTCTTAATGTCCCATGTTGGGATCAAACTCGCTTTCGTTGGTTACTTCTCAACCTGCGCATTTTATCACTGAGCTAAGAGTATGTAGCCAATATGTAATAGTAGCAGCACGTATACAAAAATTTTCAGTGTGAATACATATAACTTGGCTTATCCACATGTACAATACTTGAAAATAGTACAGCATATTGTAAAAGGGTACCTCGGTAGCCAAGTGTTTACAAAACTTGACTTGGGAGTAGACAGACCCGTGATTGAGTCCACTGGGGGTATTAAGAAGGGCATCTGGCCTTCATTCCCAACCCACACTCTGTGTCCACCCCAAGAACGGTGACTAATAGACGCACATATTACGTGAACGCTTATGTTGTCAATGCATAGTAAAGTATAATACAATTCTAATAATAAAATGCTACTTCTGAAAGTTACATGTTTTAGAGATGAAAAATATATTTGCTAATTCAATAGCAGTACAACAAGCAAAAAGAGGACCCAAAGACTTGAGTGGTTTGAATGTTCAACTTGGGTGTTGACTGACCAGGGATCGAGTCCATCGTGAGGCAATTGGAAGGACATCCAGTTTCAAGTCCCCAGCCACATCCAGTCTGTGATACAATGAATTACAAAACCTCAGTTAACCAAACAAGTAAATTATATACCATTACTCTTTTATAAGAAGATATATTTCTACATCATAGAGAAAAAATTTATACAAACACAGTATAACTGGCAAGTCTCTGAACAGTATTTCAATGGATACTGCACATTTTTCAGCATTTTAATTAATTGTAAAAGAATGTGCAAGACATTACCATGTCAATTTGCTAAGGAAATTTCATTCTATTCCTGAACTTATTTAACATATTTTTCCATAAATCGTTTGTGGAACTCCGAACGCAGGGAATCGTTAATGAATGGTTTTTCAACTTTATCAGGCTCAGACGCAGCACAGTTTTTGAAAACTACATCATCATCCCACCGCCTCTTTACCTTCATATCTGTTTTGGGAGCGGCAGCGAGATTCAACAAGGGATTACCAGATATAATATTTTCCATTCTAATTCTTTCCTCTTGTTCTTTTCTCTCTTGTTGCTTCTTTGCCTCTTCTTCGGCTCGTTCGCGTCGAATGCGTTCCAGTTCAGCGAAGAGCACGGCCTCATCGTCGGAATCATCTGAATCGGACACGTCGTCCTCTTCGTCTTGAGGATCATCAGCATCAAGATTAGCTGGGGCAATCTGATCTAATCTTGGTTTTTTAGATGAAGAAGAGGACGAAGATGAAGACTGTGATCCAGATTCTCTTATGGCACTGCTACTGCTGCTGCTATTGCTTGCGCTACTCCCACTTCCGCTTGTGCGCTTGCTGTCTCTAGCCACTCGTTCGCGGTCTTCCAGTTCACGACGGAAATCACGGCTGCGGAGTTCTTCGGTGGTGGCCTGACCGTGATCTCGGTATTTGAGTCTTGTATGGGAGGGAAGATCACGGGCTGAATACTGCTTTGAAAGAGCACTAAGGTCTCGTTCCCCTCTACCCATGCCACCTTTGGCCGGTTCAAATGTTGGTCGTGCTGCAGTTGTCATTGTGATGTAGCAGTTTCTGTAAAAGTAAAATTCAATACATAAGCTGTAGGAAAAAAAATAATCCTTAAGTAATACAATTCACACGACAAAATATACAACCCAATCTCGTGAGACCAAATAGATACTGTATACGTATAAAGTTCTCGACTCGGGAGGTGATGGATGCACGTTCAATGTCATGACAGGGTGTTAGAAAAGGCATCCAGTTTTAATTCCCAAGCCTCAATCCACCCGTGTCCATCCCCAAATGGGGACTAATGGTGATAAGTACACATAAAGAAGAAAATAAAGTAGCAACTCAAAAGTTAAGTATCAAAGATCTATGTTTCATAATCTCTGCAACACATAAAGGCAAAATTATACACACAAGTATGTAAAATTTAGCTACGGAATACAGCTACACAAACATCAATCATGTATTGGTGGCCAGGTGGAATTTGCTTTCAGTGAGATCATGCACCGGGTAGTTTACAGTTTAGCGGGCCCTGCCGCTCAACGACCTCACCCCTCCGCTCAAGTAAGTAGTTCGACTCTAACCTGTATGATGGGGGGTTCTAGGGGGGCGAAGCCCCCCTGGCTAAGAGGTTAGATAAGTATTTTTAGTTAGGATAGTAAAAAGTTGTTTTGTATGCCTATTGTCGCCATTTTTGTTGTGTATTCATCCGCCAGTTCTCTAGTTAGAACCTATCCCCATCTATTGGTAGGTTCTGAACACTGGTATGGCCCGTTAAACTGTAGGTGTTTCCATGCACCAAATATATAAACCTGATAACTTATTATTTGATAATGAGGGATCTACTTGGTAGGCGTATAATTTATTATAAGGTCACATTGGTTAGACTGGGGGGTCTGGGAGGTGAAGCCCCCATTTGGGAAAAGTAGTCTAAGTGAGTAGTAAGAAAAAAACATATGGAAGCTTACAGAAGTAGAGAATTTAAGAAATATGTTGATTAAACGAATCTGTTGTTTAAATTCATCATTAGTCTGCTTACTACATGCAAATATACTGGGCTGGGCTTGACTAGGTTAGTTCACCCCAGTTATGAGACGAGATTGGGACCAATATAATTGTTTTATTGTTATTTTTGATAGTTTTTTTTTAATGTATAGTTCTTTCATTCCATTGATGGGGGGAAATTTTAGGAAGAGGGGATTATTCTCATATTTTTGATGAGTCCTAACCTAACCTCACTGAGAACGCATCCTCCCTACCCGGGGGCTACCCCCTTATTCTATTTATATAAAAAAGTCATATTCCATTATTTCGCAAAATTAAAATAATACCGATGGGGTTGTGAAAGTAAAAATTTACAACAATCACATACGAGTTCTACACCCTACCATAAGGCCACTCAACATGGCCAAATCTCTGTTGTAAGATAAAGAAGTATTATTGGGGCAAATTTTAAGAATTTTAAGACAGTGAATTATAAATATTTACTTTTACACCCCTAAAGAGCGACATGCAAGTACAAATCATTGATAAAAATACCTAAAACTACTAAAAACAATATTTTCAACTACTACCAATGCCATTCTTGAACATGGGTGAACTAACCTACCTCAAATAATAAAATTCCTAAGATTTTTTCCTATATGGGGGTGTGAGAGTAAAAGATTACCTACTAAATACATCAAATTACCTGAAATTACGATGAAAAAGTACAGGAAGATGAAAAAATAACCTCAAATAACGTCGACGTAATTGCTGGTACTTCTTGTTTACGTTTTTCTGGGTAAACGCAATAAGAATTTGGTGTGAGAAAAGCCTTTAGTACGTTACCCCAATTATTTTTAGTATAGCCTTTTTGATTATTCTATTTGATATTATTTGGCTAATTTTTCAAAATGTAATTTTCTGACAACTTATTTTTCCTTTATTATGCTTTTTACTTTCATTCAAAGTCATGTGTTTGTTGTTAATTGTTTTATTAATATAAGATATTAAATTTTTTTTTCAGGCACCTGTGTTCAGTTCTCCATATTTAAATGATCTATGCACTTTCTCTATACATTTTTGCATAATCTTCAATGGTTTTATCTATTTTTCTATATGCATGAGTCATTTTCCCCCTAATAAGGACTGTGGCTAAGTCTAGGCAAAATACTCGGACTTTTTGGGAAGAGAAATGGCATAGGAGAGAATTCCCAGTCCCTTCTACACTTTCAACACGCAGGGGAACACGGAGCAAGTATTTTGCCCCCCCTCCTTCAGGGGGGAAAAGGTCAGGGCCTTTTGATGGCTTTATAAATTCTCTTTTCTTCTTATGGTGTTTATTGATGCATTATATTACAGAGGAAGTTTGAGGACCGCGGTAGCGCAGTGGTTAGAACACTACTCGGTAAGTGACAGACCCACGTTCGAACCCATTGCGAGGCGTTAGGAAAGTAGGAAGGGCATCTGGACTTAATTTCCCCAACTCCAAGTAGTCTGTGTCCACCCTCATAATGGGGATTAAATAGTGACATATAAAAGGAAAACAAATTATTAATGGACTAGTTTCTAGAAAAACATAGAATTTCTTTTGCTTCTGTTTCTAATACTTCACCGTTGCTTTACATATAACAAATTTCTGAGCTGATTCTATATAGTTAAATCTCTGTATAGGTAATCTTCCCAGAAAAGCTAAGTCTATATCAGAAACTCTATGATTCGAGTCCCATTGTTTAAAATCAGTATTTCTATATTTGTATGTCTTTATTTTGTCAGTTTCAACTGCATTAAATCATAAATAAAATCGTCGCAAAAGTTTTAAGAACTATATTCCAATTTCAAAGTAATAAATATTAATTTTTACATTTTCTGTTTTGTATTTAGTAAATTCAGACTTTCCAGTTTTGAACTCGTCACTGCTCGAGATGTGACTTTTGCTTGATATTTCGAGACTATCGAAAATAGTCTGGATAGTCAGCTTTCTCGTGGTGCTTTGAATAAATGCTGTTTTTAGTTCAAAGTGTTAATATAAAGTGTTTTTTGAGGAATGGCAGATATTTCGGGAATTTCCGTGATTTTCACTTAATTTCCCCGAGAACAAAATATCAGGCCAGAATGTTCTTGATTTCTATGGTAGGTGAACAATATAATGTTCTATTGTTCAAGAATGACTTCATTACTATTGTTATAACTTTGTCAGGTTAGTTTTGGTTAGGTTAAGGGAGTCTTAAGGAAAGGAAGTCAGTTTGCTAATTGCAAAATTTATTATAACTGTAAAGGTATGGTTAGGTTAACTAGGTCCCTGAAAGGAGGAATAGTTGAATAGGTTCTTTGCATGCATGATTTAATGTAATTTTCTAATATTTATTTTTTAAAGTAAAATGACCAAATTTGACAATCATATCCATTATAGGTATATGGCTCCCCTCACAGTTCAGATCCCAGCTAGGAAAATTAGAAATTTATTATTGTAATAAATTAGATTCACATTAAATAACTATTATTCCTTAGTGGGTTTAGAAATTTAACTAATTATTTTATATCACTCCGGGGGGTGTAAAAGTAAATATATACCTTTAGTCGATTTATATTGGAGTATATCTCCAAAATCATTCATTTCTAATGGAGATTATAGTAAATATAGATCATTTCACTTAGAAAATAATTAACACAACCACATATCATTGTCCAAATCAAGTAGTATGTTTCATTTTCCAAATTACCCTAAGGCAAAAACAGATGGAAATATTTTTGCATTTATGAATGAATTGTACAAAAGACACAGAATGGATAAGGTTATGTAGTGAATATTTCATTAATTTACTGTTTATATTGATATTGAGAATACTCATGCCTAGAAAGCTCACATGCTTGTGGTAGGTATTTATTTTCACACCCCAATTAAATGCCTTAAGTTAGGTTATTTTAATTATTTCACCATCTATGCAACAGTGAGTCAGTATTTGAAATTGGTAAATGTTTACTTTTACACTCGCAACAAGTGGTATGAAAATGCAAAACATTGAAAAAAAATAACCAAGACAACTGGAAAACACACATCAAATATCCAATATTCTTTCAACTGGGAACTAATTACCATAATTTACTTAACCAAATCTAATACTAAATATAATGAGATTATCTATTGACTTGGGATGTGAAAGAAAGGAAAAAAAAAGTGTTACATCTAGTACCCATTTGAAGTTGGTTATTTCCGGTTTTACGTCACGGACTCCCTTTTCTACCAAGGGCTAGGACGGTTGCCTTCTTGCAAAGGACTTATTTTGGCAGATGTAATCGTTACCCTGAGTGCATGCCCTTGCTAACCTCAGACCGTGACAGGGCGCGAACCCTCGACCTGACGCCTCAAAGTCGCGGACGCTACCGCTTGAGCCACGGTGACTACTCCCCATTTGAAGTTGGACACAGACGAATTAAAGCCAGGGAAGTAAGACTAGATGCCCTTCCTATGGCACTGCCCTGGGCTCAAACTCAGGTACGCCATTTCCCGACCCGAGTGTTCTACCACTACGCTATGGCGGTATCCTGTAAAAATACATATATCAGTGTTATTTTTCTAAGCATGACTGACTCTCTCCCTATTCTAGGATTGTAAGGATGGGCGAATGCGATTTAATGACGTGGATTGAACCCTTTTGACCCCTGAGAACTGGTGACACCACCAAGAAAGGGATAGGAATAAAAGATTTTGAGAGAGAGAGAGAGAGATTATTTTATTTTATTTTATTAATTTATTGCGCCAAGGCGTCAGACATTACATGAGTTCATACAAATAATGCTTCAAATGGATACAAAACCAAGAGTTGAACATGGTTTACAGGGAGGTGTACATATTGATAAAACATTGCTGCATACTAACACACAACTCACAGTATGGCAGCACAGAGTACATTATATGCAAAAGTAAAGCTCAGAGAAACGCAGAATGCACAAACAGAATTATACAGCAACATACAAAAAATATATGTATAATTCAATATAATTAATGGCCACCAAAGTGAGGATAACGAGCAAGAATAACATCAAGGTTGTCATCATTAAGTAAAAATGAGCAGATCTGTATTAAGTTCTGACCTCGTGGTAAAACATCTCTCACTGTGGGGCACTGAAGACAATAGTGGTCAAGAGTGTTAGCATTAGGATGGTCGCATAGTTTACAGGAGGTGTACTGTGGCATATCTAGAGTCTGGGAGACCTGCCATAAAGGCCGATACCCCATTCTGAGCCGAGCACTAACTACATTGTTTTTCCGCACCATTAACCCGCGTCTGCGATACTTGTAGCGACTGTGAAGAAAGTGATCATGGTGCTGTATGGACACACTGTTGGCCCTCTCCGTGTCCCTGCGCTGGACCGTCATGGCAAACCCAGCTGAGTAGAGAGAGAGAGAGAGAGAGATTCATTCATTTAAATATACTGTACTTTTGATATAGAATTCCTTCAATAATAATAATAATAATAATAATACATACATACATACATACATATACCTTGGCTGTTTCCCCCTTAAATTGGGGGGTAGCCGACATCAAAAAAGGAAAACAGTTTGGGGAGAAGTTAATAATAATAATAATAATAATAATAATAATAATAATAATACATTTAAGTTCTCTAATTTCGTTATATTACATTGCAGTTTCACCTGTATTTAAAATTACCTTTTGATATTTTTTTCGGATCCGTTTGATAATTTACTTGCTTTCAATATTATATATATATATATATATATATATATATATATATATATATATATATATATATATATATATATATATATATATCATGGTATTTAAATCCGTGAATAATATTTAAAGGTAAAAAGGAGCTTAACCGGGTTGAAATGGTGCAACCAACATGAAGAAGCAGGAAGCGACAAGGCCATTCTGTATCTCGAGTCATGGTATTAGGTGCTAATTCGTAATTTTCATAATAAATATTCATCTAATCCAAATGAAAGATTGTATAAATAAAATGTAAAAATGCTTGAGTGGATGGTTGTATTTATATTTAGCAAGTAGCATTATATGACATTAAGTTTTAATAGTTGATATGAGGAAATTGTATTTAGAGTAGTTGGCACCGTCTGCTGTATATAAAGAGGAGGGGCGTGCCTGGCGCCGGCTTAGTACGGCTGGAGGTGTAGTGTCAAAGTAGAGAGTAGCACCTACTGAGTAGACGTCACCCATTGCAAGGCATTTTTCACGTAAGCTGACAATTTTTTCATGTTTTGCGTCTTATTTCATACGATATTTAATTGTTTTTCGATATAGTTCATGTAGAGGATGCCAACGAATAGCAGTCTGGTGAAAATCAGTGTTTGTTTACTGTGACACTGTGTTCACATTACAATATATATTGTATATTAAGTGTCACGAATCCTGACGTTGTGCTTGGAAATTCTGTTGTTGTTGTTGTTGTATGGAGCGGTGTATTCGCGAGAAAAGTGTTGGTTTATTTGATAAGGGAATATAGCAAGTATTGATTAAATCGCCTGACCTTATCTGGCGAAGTGCCAGATATAAGTTCTTATTGTATTTCGTTTTAAATAAAATAATATATAGTCTTAGATTACTTTGGATCATATAGTGTATGGTTATAGCCGAGTTTAATAACTTTGCTGAGCTAACTTCCCTTAGCTATTTAAATATATTTCTCTCTCTCTCTCTCTCTCTCTCTCTCTCTCTCTCTCTCTCTCTCTCTCTCTCTCTCTCTCTCAATATATATATATATATATATATATATATATATATATATATATATATATATATATATATATATATATATATATATATATATATATATATAGACAGATAGATAGCTAATAACATGTGTTTTCTAAGACTTTAATTACGTGTTTCATATCTTAATTAGTTATGAAAAGTTGTCACAGCTCTCGAGTAAACGCCTTAATGAGATAAGATAAAAAAAAAATCTGCCTACATGCATGTTACATGATACTGTTACACGAGAGAGAGAGAGAGAGAGAGAGAGAGAGAGAGAGAGAGAGAGAGAGAGAGAATGAATGACTATTCATCTTAATTCATATTTCGGGTCTAGGATTAGCCACAAAACTTGTATTATATATCTTTTTTTTTTTATGATTGTGACACCAGGACAGGCAAAAAAAAAAAAAAAAAAAATCTGCCCTCATCAGGCCTGGGCGCGAAGAAAACATAAAGAGAAATAGAGGTGGGGAATATTGTGACTTGTCAGATTTGAAGGGATAATAAGACTTGTGTAACGAACATCCAAGAATATTCGGTGTTGATGTAGGCATAGAAAGAGAACCGTAACTGAAGGAAGACTTAACATCGGACTGTCCAGGACAGACTTTATCTTCTTCTTCTTTGTCTACATCTTTTCCCACTTTTATGTGGGGTCGATGTTTCTGGCCAGTTATCTGTACTGGCCATATTTTGGTTTTGGCAAAATTTTTATGGCCGGATGCCCTTCCTGCCGCCAGCCCTCCCCATCTCCCCGGGCTTGGGACCGGCACCAAGTTGAGGCTGGCTTGCCCCCCTCAGTGGCTGGGTTCCAGGACAGACTTATCTAAGTCCACAAAACCCTTCAGCTGGTAACATGTGTTTTCTAAGACTTTAATAATGTATTTCATATCTTAATTAGTTATGACAAGTTGTCACAGTTCTCGAGTAAATGCCTTGCTGAGATAAGATTAAAAAAAAATTCTGCTTACATATATGTTACATGATGCTGTCACACGAGAGAGAGAGAGAGAGAGAGAGAGAGAGAGAGAGAGAGAGAGAGAGAGAGAGAGAGAGAGAGAGAGCTTAATCCATACCTCGGGCCTAGGATTAGTCACAAAACTTGTATTATATATCTTAAACAGTTTCTCAATCTTTAGACCTTCGGTAAGCATTAAATATAATTTTTCCAGTATCCATGAAATGATTTTAGATTTTTTTTTCTACCTGTCCTGGTGTCACACTGAGGGGGACAAGCCAGCCTTAACTTGTTACCAGTCCCAAGCCCGGGTAAATGGGGGGAGGGTTAGTGGCAGCAAGGGCATCCGGCCATAAAAACTTGGCCAAAACCAAAATATGGCCAGTACAGATACATATATTACCAGTAGGATAATTTAATGTGAAAAAAAGACATTTATTTGAGTCTTGTTGATGTTTATAAGACAAATGAGGCAATAATTAGTCAACACACGTCACGAGTGAAGTGGGAAGTAGAAGTCAGATGAAATTATTAGTCAACATACGTCACGAGTGAAGTGGTAGAAGTCAAATGAACAGAAACATTCAGTAGTGTATTTATTCCCTATATCCAGCTCTTTACCTACACTGAAGTATTAACAGTGTGTTGAAGGTTCAAATTTTGGTCAAAGACAATTATATGTTTCATGCTTACACATATGCTAATGTGTTTATTTGTTTATATATAATATAGTTTCGAAGGAGGCAAGGAGAGCAGTAGCAAAAGCAAAGGCAGAGACATTGAATGAAGTCTATGAAGAGCTGGAAACACCAGAAGGAGATAAAAAAATATTGCGAATTGCCAAGGCCCGATATGCTGCATCCAAGGACTTCACCCAAGTAAGACAAGTAAAGAATAACCATGGAGTAGGTCTAGCAGAAGAGGATGAAATAAAAAGCAGATGGGAAACTTATTTTGAAGGATTACTGAATGAAGAGAGCCCAAGAGCAGTATTCGAAGATGGACCTCCAAATGAAGCAGTTACAACAGCAGTGACTAGAAGAGAGGTAGAGTGGGCAGTAAAGAAAATTAAAAATGGAAAGGCAGCAGGACCTGATAAGATGCCAGCGGAGGTATGGAAGAGTCTTGGAGAGGAAGGCGTAGATATCTTGTGGGATTTAATGCAAAAGATCATTAGTCAGGAAAAGATGCTAGAGGAATGGAGAGGAAGACTAATCATCCCAATCTATAAAGGGAAGGGAGACATTCAGGAGTGTGGAAACTATAGAGGTATAAAGTTGTTAAGCCATACTATGAAGATATGGGAAAAGATCATAGAGAGGAGACTCAAAGAGGAAACTACAATTGGGGATGAACTGTTTGGCTTCATGCCTGGAAGAAGGACAGTGGATGCCATATTTGCCTCTAGACAAATGATGGAAAAGCATCGGGAGAAACCGAAAGGACAGCGTATGGTCTTTATTGACCTGAAAAAGGCATATGATCGAGTACCACGTCAAGAGGTGTATGAGAGGGCAGAGGCAATTGTTAAGAGCAGTGTGGGCTTGACGAAGAGTCTCTCAGTAAATGTTGGTCTGCATCAAGGGTCTGCTTTGAGCCCATATCTATTTGATCTGGTCATGGATGTAGTAACCCAGGGTATTAGAGATCAGTCACCATGGTGTATGCTCTTTGCAGATGACATCGTACTGTGTAGCAACAGACGAGAGGTAGTGGAGGAGAAGCTTGAGGAGTTGATATAAGTGATGGAGGATAGAGGTCTGAGAATCAGCAGGAAGAAGACAGAGTACTAGAGGTTGAGAGATTATGAGGATGAGGAGATCAATTTGCAGGGGGAGACGTTGAAAAGAGTTGAAAAGTTCAAGTATTTGGGATCAACAGTAGCAGAGGATGGCGACCTAGAGTCAGAAATAACCCACAGAATACAAGCGGGATGGAAGAACTGGAAGAAAGTGTCTGGTGTGCTGTGCGACAGGAGAATAGGGATCAAGTTGAGGGGTAAAGTGCATAAGACAGTGGTGAGACCTGCGATGATGTATGGAGCAGAGGCATGGACAATAAAGAAGACACAAGAGATAAACTGGATGTGGCAAAGATGATGATGTTGAGATGGATGTGTGGGGGTGACTAGAAGCGATAAGATCAGAAGCGAGGTAATTAGAGGTACCTCAATAGTTAGAGAAATATCAGATAAGATACAAGAAAGTAGACTGAGGTGGTATGGTCATGTCGTTTGGAGGGATTAACAGTATGTTGGGAGGAGGGTGATGGAAATGGATATTCAGGGTAGGAGAGGGAGGGGGGGGGACCAAAGCGTAGGTGGATGGATTGCATCAATGACGACCTGAGATCTAAAGGTTTGTTGGGTGATGAGGTATGGGACAGGAACATATGGAGAACACTGGCCAGAAATATCGACCCCACATAAAAATGGGTAAAGATATAGACGAAGAAGAAGAAGAAGAGTTACCCATTATAGTAATGATAGTTAAGTGCCATTACAACGCTACGTGGCACTAACATAGGTGTCGGTGTATTTGTAAAGCTTTGGCACCCGGAATCGATGAAACCAGGGATACACCCACAAACAGAATGTTTGAGCCTCTTTTGATCGATTCAGAATATTTGTGTTCCCTCTTTATTTACTACTACTACTACTACTACTACTACTACTACTACTACTACTACTACTACTACTACTACTACTACTACTACTACTAATAATAATAATAATAATACGTGATCTCTCTCTCTCTCTCTCTCTCTCTCTCTCTCTCTCTCTCTCTCTCTCTCTCTCTAATAATAATAATAATAATAATAATGATAATACGTGATCTCTCTCTCTCTCTCTCTCTCTCTCTCTCTCTCTCTCTCTCTCTCTCTCTCTCTCTCTCTCTCTTTTCTATCTCTCTCTCTCTCTCTCTCTCTCTCTCTCTCTCTCTCTCTCTCTCTCTCTCTCTCTCTCTCTCTCTCTCTCTCTCTCTCTCTCTCTCTCTCTCTCTCCTTGAATCAAATTGTCTATTATGTGAAGAACAACACGGTTTTCGGCCTAAACTTTCGACCGAGACGGCCCTACTTAAAATTACTGATAAAATTTATAGTAATATTGAAAATAAGAAAATATCACTTTTATTATTGTTAGATTTGTCTAAAGCATTTGACAGAGTACACCATCAAATTCTAATGAGAAAACTTTCCAAAGTTCATGTTGACTCATTTTGGTTCGAAAATTATCTGAAAGATCGAATTCAATCAGTTCGAATGGGCTCGACTCTCTCTTCTTCTTTAGATATCAGTTTTGGCGTTCCTCAGGGTTCAATTTTGGGTCCTCTGCTTTTCCTAATATATGTTAATGATTTACCTCAATTTATAAGAGATTGCCTACTTGTTATGTATGCTGATGACACTCAGATTATGCTTACTGGTGACATTGATAGAATTCCTGAAATCTTAAAAAGGGCTGAAGATATATTAAACTGTGCCAAAAGTTATTTTAACAGTAATGGTCTTTTACTGAACGAAAATAAAACTAAATTTGTTATTTTTGGATCAAATCAACACCTGTCCCGCATTCCTGAGAACATCAGTATAAATTTCAACAATGTTTCACTCTTCCATCTAATAAGGTTAAAAATCTAGGAGTTATTATGGACAGTACCATGACATTTAATTTTCATATCGATGAACTACATAAAAAAGTGAACGGGACCCTTATTTACTTGAACAGAGTCTATGAAAGATTCGAGCCTGATTGTAGGGTAATTGTAGTACAAACATTGATTTTAAGTATTCTCAACTACTGTCTGAGTGTTTGGGGTTCCACGACTAAGACCCAGATGTTACGAGTGAAAAGGCTCCAGAAATTTGCTGCAAGAGTTGCCATAGGGGGGGTGCATAAATATGATCACGTGACTCCCCTCTTTGAGAGATTGGGTTGGCTAAGGATGGACATGAAGTTCATATATAATATCTGTCTTTTAGTTTTTAAAATAAATCATGGAATATTACCGGAATGGCTCTTCTCATTGCCAACAGTTAATCAAGTGCGTATCAATAACGTCAACACCAGATATCAGAATTCTTTTTACGTGCCCAGAACTTCCACTGATATTGGGGCAAGAGCCTTAAATGTAATGGGCCCGAGACTTTGGAACTCTTTACCCGCAAACTTAAGAAGCTGCCAAACATTACCCTCACTTAAATCTCATCTTTTAAATCACCTACTTAATAAGTGATTTTAGTCTCATTATTATCCTCCCATTGGGTAGACGAAGTGTATGTATGCTTATTTTAATGTGTAAATATATTGATTTTGTGCTTTGCAAATTTCATTTGTTTTATTTTGACATTTTACATTGTAATTTGTAATTAGATTAATTATCATGTAATAGCCATTTTTGATGGAATAAAATTTTTTACTTTGACTTTGACTCTCTCTCTCTCTCTCTCTCTCTAATAATAATAATACTAATAATAATAATAATAATAATAATAATAATAATAATAATAATAATAATTATAATAATACGTGATCTCTCTCTCTCTCTCTCTCTCTCTCTCTCTCTCTCTCTCTCTCTCTCTCTGACTATTACTTAATTCACGAAGGTACTTACAATAAGTTAATACATGAAAGTCTCAGGCCTATAAATATAAATATTTCTTGATCGCCTTTCATGGTCAACTTTCAATAAAACTTAGAGACTATTTTTGCATTTATGATGTAGCGCTTCACGAATTCCAATTACGGTATTCGAATATCACATCTCTCAAAGAAAATTGTATATATTATTTTATTAATATATTGTATTGTCTTGTTATTTATTTTAGTGAAGGCGCAGATCCATTTCTTTAAGTCTTGTCTTGCAATGCAAGTCTCGTAGTTAAATTGTTTTTAAAATGGTGTTGACTGAGATTCTGTTATTGGCAAGATGCCCAAAGTCTGTCCTAATGCCAGGGAGTGCATTGCAGTAACATTAATCGTAAATCGCGGCTACAACAAAGCAGGCCAAACATTTGACCGTTTTCGTAAGGAGTCACACCGAGGTTATCCCTCGCCAGTCTCCGTAGAAAATGCTGTAGGAGTTTTCTGGCTATGAATAAATAAAAAAATATAACTTATTACTAATATACATTCTAAATCTCATCAGGTATGGCTCGCGGAAGAGGAAGGGGTAGTGCTGCCAGCAAGCGTAAGGCAAATGCTGATGAGTAAGTACTCTTCATTGCTGTTTATTGAATCATACGAGGGTGGTGTCAAGAAAGACATCTAGCCGTAAAAGTTTGCTGTATAACCAACACTGGTCTCATATGGAAAAATTTAGAAATTATGACCTGTATGAATATGGAAAAATTGGAGAGAGAGAGAGAGAGAGAGAGAGAGAGAGAGAGAGAGAGAGAGAGAGAGAGAGAGAGAGAGAGAGAGAGAGAGAGAGAGAGAGAGATCTTGCTCTGCCGGTGTTATATATATATATATATATATATATATATATATATATATATATATATATATATATATATATATATATATATATATATATATATATATATATATATATATATATATATATATATATATATATGAGAGCTTGGTGGCTGAGTCAGAGCAGAGTACTTTAATAATTTGCAGGAAGAACATACAGAGGAAGGTAATTCAAGTTCTTTTGCTCCGCCCCATTCAGTTTTCTTTTATGACACACAGGGGAACACGATGTATTTTTACCCCTCCCTCTATCAGTGATATATATATATATATATATATATATATATATATATATATATATATATATATATATATATATATATATATATGAATCATTTTTTACCCTGACCGGGACTCGAACCTAGGACCTATGATTACTAAGTCAAGGCGCTACCACTACACCACAGAAGGTTAAAAGGAACCCAACCTTATAGCTTATATCTGCTATACTTAGGAATGAACGCATTCTAACTGAATGCCACTATGTTCATATTACAGATTCCCCAACCTCATTCGTGGCTTCATTTTAGCATTTAATTCAATTCCCAATCTCATTCGGGCCATGAAATTATCAAATAAGCACATTACATATGTGAAAACATGAATCATTTTTTACCCCGACCGGGACTCGAACCTAGGACTTATGATTACTAAGTATAGCAGATATAAGCTATAAGGTTGGGTTCCTTTTAACCTTCTGTGGTGTAGTGGTAGCGCCTTGACTTAGTAATCATAAGTCCTAGGTTCGAGTCCCGGTCGGGGTAAAAAATGATTCATGTTTTCACATATGTTATGTGCTTATTTGATAATTTCATGGCCCGAATGAGATTGGGAATTGAATTATTGAATAAATGCTAAAATGAAGCCACGAGTGAGGTTGGGGAATCTGTAATATGAACATAGTGGCATTCAGTTAGAATGCGTTCATTCCTAAGTATAGCAGATATAAGCTATAAGGTTGGGTTCCTTTTAACCTTCTGTGGTGTAGTGGTAGCGCCTCGACTTAGTAATCATAAGTCCTAGGTTCGAGTCCCGGTCGGGGTAAAAAATGATTCATGTTTTCACATATGTAATGTGCTTATTTGATAATTTCATGGCCCGAATGAGATTGGGAATTGAATTAAATGCTAAAATGAAGCCATGAGTGAGGTTGGGGAATCTGTAATATGAACATAGTGGCATTCAGTTAGAATGCGTTCATTCCTAAGTATAGCAGATATAAGCTATAAGGTTGGGTTCCTTTTAACCTTCTGTGGTGTAGTGGTAGCGCCTTGACTTAGTAAATATATATATATATATATATATATATATATATATATATATATATATATATATATATATATATATATATATATATATATATATATATATATATATATATATATATATATATATATATATATAACACAGCATATATCTCTTTATATCAGCAATGCATCAACTAAACGACCTAAGAGAGGAAAGAAGGCTGCAGAAGATGACCTGAAGGCTGCAGAAGATGACCTTCCTGCCTGAAACGCGAAGACAGTGAAAATACCAAAATCAGGAAAGCAATCACGGAAGCCTCAAAAACCAACCAAGACATCAAAATAAAAAAATACAAACCTGATATTTTCTTAAGTGGCTTCCAGCCAAAGGCAAGTCCCTTTTCCGACTATTTTATCTTGTTTTATTTATTGATAAATTATATAAATATATATATATATATATATATATATATATATATATATATATATATATATATATATATATATGATTCGGTTTTTGATTCGGTTTTCGTCACGAACTCCCTTTTCTACTAAGGGCTAGGACGGTTGCCTTCTTACGAAGGACTTGTTTTGGCAGATGTAATCGTTACCCTGAGTGTATGCCCTTACTAACCTCAGTCCGTGACGGGGCGCGAACCCTCGCCCTGCCGCCTCAGAGTCGCAGACGCTACCATTTTGCCACGGAGACTACAGATATATATATATAATATATATATATATATATATATATATATATATATATATATATATATATATATATATATATATATATATATATATATATATATATATATATATATATATATATATATATATATATATATATATATATATTACATAAAGCCTAAAGGTCACTAATGAATGGCAGAGGTAAGGGACAGTGATAGCACTAGACCTCAACTATATACCTACCCTATAGCTGTGGCCCAAAGTTCCTCTCCAACCACGTTGACCCTGTGATCTACAGGCAGTGGTTGAATAATCAGGTAAACCTATTTGAAAAAATATATATATTGTTCCTGGTTTTGCAAGAATGAATTGTAATTAAAAGCTCTGTGTAATATTTTTCAGGCTTCCATCCATGAAGACTTTGCCTGCATGTTAAACCAAACCAATATTGGACATAATAATAATAAATTTTACGTCATACAAGTAGCCAAGGCCAATAAGGACTTCATATGTTTCACGCGCTGGGGACGAGTGGTAAGTACTTCAGAGAAATGTCCACTTTTCTTAAAAGTTAAAGGTCTCCGAAGGTCAAGGCGAGGGACAGTGATAGTATTAGAGCCCGACTTTATACCTTCCATATAACAAGGGACCAAGCCCCCTCTCCAATCATGTGGACCCAGTGATCTCCTGGCCATGGTCAAATGATCAGGTAGACATTTAGGAAATTATCGACAAGCCAATTAATCACCAACGCTCTTAGTTGTTGTTTCCCGTTTTATGTGCCACTATTAATTCCCATTGAGTAGAGATAGGCTGGAGCAGGGGAATTAAGGCGGGATGCCCTTCCTAGCACCCCCTGGTGGACTTCACAATTGGGTTGTCAGTTCATGAGGCGAGTGCTTTTGCCAGTGCTCTACCATGGTCCACTTTCTTAATCCGAGTACTGTAATAGATATAAATAAAAACAATAGTGGAACCTGACCTTTTCCTGGACGTGTGTTCACGTCACTGAACTGAAAGTTTATATTTGCATATAATGATTTTATATATATATATATATATATATATATATATATATATATATATATATATATATATATATATATATATATATATATATATATATATATATATATATATATATATATATATATATATAATTTTTTTTTTAAATTTATTTTTCCCCCCCAGGGTGAAACTGGTCAGCATAACCTGGACAAGTCAAAGAATGTTGATGATGCCATCAAGGCATTCAAGAAGAAATTCAAGGACAAAACGAAGAATGACTGGGATGACAGAGAAAACTTTACACCACAATCTGGAAAATACACTTTAATTGAAATTGGTAAGTTTTCCATAGATGTAGTTTATATTAACAGTTAATCATTATCATCTAAATGGGACAGTTTATATTAACTGTTATTCATTTGCATATATATGGGGCAGTTAATAGTAACAGAGTTATTAGCATATGAATCGGGCAATTGACACTAACTGTTATTCATTAGCTTATAAATGAGGCAGTTAATATTAACAGATAATAATAATGGTCTTAATGGGGTAGTTAATGTTAAATGTTCTTCATTTGATCATAAGTGGGGGAATTAATATTTACATATAAAGAGGGTGCCCAGGTAAAATAAAACTCATTTAGTTACCATCTTTACAGTGGTTCCTTCTCTAATCAGATGGAGCAATTTAAGTCTTGATTTCAACATCTTCTGCAGCACCCTTGAGTGTCGGTTAGTAACATATTTGTATTCAAGTTAGCTAATGCCTGAGGATTCCTTCATTATAACATGTAATTATTTCTTTTATCCTCAGATGAAGATGATGATGATGAAGATACTACTGATTCTTCACCCATTAAAAAAGAAGTTATCTCTTATAAGGGACCTTGTGACTTGCCTTACAGAACTCAAATCTTGATCAAGTTAATTTTTGCTGACGAAATGTTTATAAATCAGATGTCAAGCATGAAATTGGGTGGGTTACACGATTTTTTTTTAGATGTTTCTTGAAGGATAGGAGTATATATTTTGTCATGATTTCGTTGGTGTAGGAAGTTGGTCCAATAAGAAGTTCTTATTTACTCTACACCAAATGAACTTAATGAAATTATATTTTATGAAGATGATTAAGTGCAGATCTTGCTTTTTCTGTAATTATTATGAATTTGTTCTCAGGCTGTCTGGCCTGAGTATTTGATATGGATTATGATATGGACTGAAAATTTGACAGATGTGTAAATTTTATTGTTTTCTTTGGCTTAATGGTAGTGTTGACTTGTTTGCAAAATTGTCTTAAACTAATTATTTTTTCTCTAGATGTGCGAAAAATGCCTTTGGGTAAGCTCAGCAAGACTCAAATAAATAAAGGTCTGGAGACACTTATTGATATCGAGGAAGCTATAAAGAAAAAAAAGGTTTGTTTTGCTCTTTTTTTTTTTTAATAAACTGTCAATCTACAAGAAACATTTACAGTGGAAAAATGTGAAAGCTACCTTAATGATATCATTATTCTCGTTTACACACTTAAATGTCCTAATATATTGAAATAATAGCTGGATGTTTTAATATCGATCTTGGTAGTGCATCTCCATTTTGACAGATCAAAGGATAGACTATTTCCTGAGGTACTTTCCTACTATTGACAAATAATTTTTTTTTATTGAAACATTCCTTACCTAACCTTACCGAATCTAAACTAACCCAACCCGAAGTAACCTAACTCAGCCTAACTTAAAATGGAAAAGGCAAGATATATTTGAGTATAATAATCCTTTAGTACTAATAAAATTGGCCGTCGTTAATAGGAATGTACCTTTCAAGTACTGCTTAATGTAGTGAACTGGTGCCTTAGTCAAAGTTACTGCTCACAAGTCTCAGAGTATACATATCATGACTCTTGTATAGCACTTTAAGCTATGAGCCTTTTATTTTTTACTGTTTTAGCCATTCTTACTTTTTCTATTCATTTTTCCCACAAAATATCAACTAGGCATTAAGTTCATTTACAGCATTTTTAGATCAAAATTTGTTACCATCATGAAAGACTTTCTTTGGAAATTTGGAAGTGTAGATTCATTGAATTATTAATGGAATTTGCCATTAGCATTCATATAAGATGCGAATTAAACTGTACAGTATTTGGATAATTTTACAGATTTTAGAGCAGGTAACACTTGAAGTAAAGGCTCCTCTTGATATTAAAAAAATCTGAAGAAGTGCATAGTTCTTTACTTTGTAATTGCAAATTTTAATTGCATTTCCTTGCGTTTTTAGCCTCGATCAGTACTCATGGATTTGTCGTCACAATTCTACACCCTCGTACCCCATGACTTTGGGCGAATGATACCTCCTGTTTTAGACAGCGACCAAGATGTCAGGGACAAGAAAGAGGTCATGTTAACTTTGAGTGATATTGAGCTCACCCAATCTCTACAAAAGGACAAGGTAAGAACTAGATTTATACTTATTTAAAGGTCTCTAATGAAAAGCAGAGGCAAGGGACTATAATAGCACAGAGCCCATTTATATACCCACCATATAGCCAGGCCCAACCCCCTTCCAATCACGGGAACCCAATGATATCCAGGCAGTGGTTGAATAATCAGCATAAAGGTGATTTATTTCTTTGGATCTACAACCTTGGCAAACCAGTACTCATATTTAAGGTTTTATATGTCACTGTTAGTCCCCATAATGGGGATGGACAATGACAAATTGGAAGTGGAGGGATTAGGGCTGGATGCCCTTCTTAATGCCACACGGTATGCTGGATCACTGGTCTGTCACTTACCGAATTGACAGACACGTGTGTGATTTTTCTTGAGCTCCAGGACGTTCAATTTATAAAATAAAGATAATTCTTATGAAGTAAAAGACTAATTTTAATAAGGTCAGCTAACTGCTGCTCATTAAATTTGATAATCATAGACAAATATTCAACAGAATATGATATTTTAGTTAACTTGTGCTTAAAAATCATAGACAAATGATAAAATATCTTATTCAACTGAATGTGATATTTTAGTTAACGTGTGCTTAAAAATCTTAGACAAATGATAATGTATATGTGCCATTAGGACATTGCAGGCAGATTGCAATAGATAATACTGTATAAGGGAATCATTTATAATTCTAAGGACCTTCCCAGCATAATAAATTCTGCTCACGTTTTATGTTTACCATTCTGTCACTATTAATAATACTGTATAAGGGAATCCTTTATAATTCTAAGGACCTTCCCAGCATAATAAATTTTGCTCACGTTTTATGTTTGTCGTTCTGTCACTATTAATCCCCACTATAGGGGTGGACACAGACAGGCTGGAGCTGGGGAGTAAAAGCTTAATGCCTTTCTTAACACCCTATAGTGGAGCCCATCTTGAGTCTCACTTTCCAATTCGAATGCTCTAATCACTGCGCTACCCCTATCCACTTGCCTGACATTTTATGATATTTCATATTTTAATAATAGATCTTTTTATCGGTTTTGCACGTTTTTTTTTTCCAGGCCAACGATCAGATTCATCCATTGCTGGAAAAATATCAAATGCTGGATTGTGAACTGGAATATGTAAACAAGAATGATAACGAGTTTAAGGTGTGTCAACATATCACCTGTACAGTATTTTATGTAATTTTATCTTTGTTGATAATTGTTCTTGAAATTATTTTAAAAGGAAAGTTTTGAAAAAGTTTCAAATTACGTTTGAATAAACTGTTTAACAGAAAATCTAAAAAAACTTTCAAATGATGTATTTCTGGAATGTTTGTTTATAAACTTATTTATATGTTTCAGCTCCTCCAAACATATGCCACAGCTTGTCCAAACACACGGAAAGGGAAGTTATTGGATATTTGGAGGGTTGATCGTAAAGGTGAAAGAGACAGGTGAGAATGATACATCCCTTATTTTTTTGTATTTTTTAGCATATTTAAGAAATTATTTCTCTCACCATATTTTCCACCTTTTTTTTGTGTATTATTTTGTAATGTCTTGAAAAATCTGCATATCACGTTCATTCCTTTAATGAAGTGTTACCAACCTCAAATCTAACATCATCACCAAAATATCAAATGTGTAGGAGTTATGCACTGCAAACCTAGAATTAATGATAAGCATACTGTAATGGTATTTTAACTTTTGTGACAGATTTAAATCTCATGACGACATCAAGCACAGGAAACTCTTGTGGCATGGCACCAATGTTGCTGTAGTGGCAGCTATATTGAAGGCGGGATTGAGAATAATGCCCCACTCAGGTGGTTTGGTGGGTAGAGGAATATACTTTGCTTCAGAACATGCCAAAAGTTCTTGGTATGGTAAGTTGAATATTGTCAAAGTCTATGTTGAGGAATTACTGTTGCCTGGAAACTAAGTGTAATAATAACAATAATAATAATAATAATAATTAGAGTAAATGACTTTCTTCTATTCCAGTTGGTCCTCACTATGGGAAATTTGAGGGTGAAGACATGGTTGGCTTCATGTTCCTTGTGGAAGTGGCTCTTGGCAAGGAGAGTAGTATCACACAGTGCAATGGTAGCCTTACTAAAGCACCAGCTGGATACGACAGTATTGTTGCCAGAGGCAGAAATGAACCAGGTAAGGCATCCAGTATTGTTGCCAGGGGTAGAAATGAATCAGGTAAGACATCTAATATTGTTGCCAGAGATAGATATGAACCCAGTACGAGATCTTATATTGTTGTCAGAGATAGTAATGAATCTAGTAAGACTTCCGATATTGTTGCCAGAGGCAGAAATTTCCAAGAATTTACCTGTATCTATCTATATACAAAAGCCATAATCCACCTGTTAAGGAGGGTGGCCGAGTCAAAGCAAAAATTTGACATTTTGTGGGAAGAAACTATAATTGAGCATTGTTTTTGGATCTATTCCTGGCTAATTCAGGTGAAGCTATAAAATTTTCTACAATTTTCGTCAGGAGCAAATACTTCTAGAGACTTAATTATGAAGTCAAATATGATTTGACCATATTTTATTTCTGAAAATGAAATGGTACAATATCATATATTTATAATATAAAAAAGTAGCTTTGTTTTACTATGAATTATCAACTTTAAATTATATTGGAATAGGTGAAGTAGACTTAATTTCTGAATCCAAAGACGAAATATCATTTGCAAATAGAAATATATTATTCACAGGATTTTAGTAACCATATATTTATTCATACTTTTTTCCAGACCCTAAGAAGGACAAGAAGATTACACTAGAAGATAAAGAGGTGATAGTGCCAACTGGGGCACCAGTGCCCCAAAAGGAGTGGAAACATAGTGGTTTTGACCAGAGCGAATATCTCGTCTACAAGGAGAGTCAGGCTCGCATTCGATATCTTTTAAAATTTTCATTTGTGTAGGGTAGTATGGGTTTATATCTTCGTAAGACTAACTTACTTGTGGGTGTGGATGGCATTTTATGTAATACATTGAAGTGGTACTCCAGTTAATTTAAATAGCTTCTCAAAGGCATATTGTATTAAGAAAAAATAAAATATATATATATATATATATATATATATATATATATATATATATATATATATATATATATATATATATATATATATATATATATATATATATATACACACTTTTTGTTAGAATTAGTGGAACAATAATGCCAAATGAATTCGAATTGTATCCATATTTAATGTTGGTCAGTACTAACCTGTAGTGTTCTATGTGAAGTGAATAGAATATTGTATGTAAAGTAAAGGTAGAGAAATGTGTGCATGTTGAAATTTATCTTTTCTTTTATCATTAAATGGGTTAACGTTTATTTAAACTATGTATCTTTATAAAGTTCACTTGAGATCAAAGGTTAAGAGTCGAAGGAGTTAGATTGACTT
>JAXCGZ010020945.1:110000-113360 GCA_037179515.1 Halocaridina rubra | reverse complement strand
ATATATATATATATATATATATATATATATATATATATATATATATATATATATATATATATATATATATATATATATATATATATATATATATATATATATATATATATATATATATATATATATATATATATATATATATATATATATATATATATATATATATATATATATATATATATATATATATATATATATATATATATATATATATATATATATATATATATATATATATATATATATATATATATATATATATATATATATATATATATATATATATATATATATATATATATATATATATATATATATATATATATATATATATATATATATATATATATATATATATATATATATATGAGTAAGCACAAACTGTTAGCATACAGCACTAAATGGTAAGGAAGCCCATCAGTGAAATAACACAGAAAAATAGCGCTATATTTCGGGTCCTAACTGGACCCCTTCTTAAGCACAAGTGAGTGTAAAATAACAATGACAGAGGGAGTAAAAACAAAAAGGGACTCAGGAGACCTGAGGGAATTCAAAATTAAAGATAGTAAGTCAGGTCTAATCCAAAAGAAATAATACCCTCAATCAAAGAAAACCGACAAAATCATTAATAAGTCATTAACAATAGAATATGTTAATCTCTAATTACGATATAGATCGGTAAGTAGATAACCCCTTTAATATAAAAAAGCAAAGAAACAATGAGCTCAAAATCACACAAACCAAACAGAAGAAACGACAAAAATAATGGAAAAAAGTAATAATATAAATATATATAAATATGCACATAAATATACATACATATACAAACACATGTACACACATACCCATATACATCTACGTACACAAACATTTACATATATAATTAAAAACATGTATTTGCATACACACACATACATATGTACATACATAAACATATACATGTAATATATATGCATGCACACATATTCACACACAGGAGTGCAAATAAAGAATAAAAAATGTGTAAGATAATGAACTAAATTGAAAAATAAAGATATTAGGAAAGATGAGACTAATGCTAAAAATAATACTAATACTAATAACAATAGTGAAAATCCTGAAAAATAATAATAATACAAATAACAATAGTAAAAATCCTAAAAATTATAATAATACCAGAGATACTAACAATAGTAAAAACAATAACAACCAATAAAAAATAATAATAATAATGAAAATTAGAAAAACAACGGCAACAATTTTAATAAAAAAAATAATAATGACAATAGTAAAGTAATACCGAAAAAAATGAAAAGCTACAATATGGTCTGGGGTTTATCTGCGGGATGACTTCGTTGAGGCTGTGCTTAAGAAGAGTTTTATCAACTATGTCAGGGTTCCACTGCCCCCTAGATAAATTGAGATTGTCCTTCATTTCAATGAGGGAAAATTCTACAATTTTTCGGTTGAATTGACAATTGCTTTTGAATAACATAGAGGCACCACTCCAATCAATACTGTGATTTTGTTCTATATTGTGTGTAAAAAAGTGCCGAATTTTCCTGATTATATCTCACTGCCCTCTTGTGTTCAGAGACTCTCTGGGCTAGAGATTGACCTGTCTGTCCTATGTACACTTTACTGCAATCATTGCAGTTAATTTGATATACTCCCGCAATACCTTCTTTTTGTTTTGGCTGACGTTAACAAATTCCTTTCTTAGGGTAATGGGATAGTTAAAAGTGAATGGAACCTGCTTGCCTAAAGCATCATTTATGACGCCTAGCCTTTGGTGAAAAGGACGAAGGATTATGTGAAATTATTCTCTCTGGGGGTCCTGGGTGAGTTGTAAAAACCTTTAGCTTTTTTTTTTCCAAAACTCCCTTACAGATTTTCTCTGTATTACCTTTTTTAAACACTTGCATTCTTCAACACTGGTGCACAACATGAGCACAATTACCTATTACATCTCTAGTGTCAAGGGTATAATAGTGTAGACCTTGTACAAAGCAAGCTTTAATAACAATATTTCAGCTAGTGTCTTCAACATAATGCTTAATATGAAGACAAATAAAGAAAACAACGTAGTGACAACACTATGGTCAATATTCCTACGGTATTAGCCTTTCCATTTGGATAATGACTTAATTCATCCCTTCCTTATTTCTTCCTACGCTGCTCTCTCCCAGCTCGTCATCTTTCTCCTTCTCCAAATTGAAGAAAGAGATGCAAATATGATCTTTAAGGCTATGCTGTCGACTTTGTCCAAGTCGTCGCTGTCATGGTCGTCTTACTTGATGGTGTCGTTTTCTCATGGTTTTGCGTTGGCACTATCTCACTCCAACAAGAATCTCGATTTTCCTGTATCTCCATGTAAATGGAAATGGCTAATATTCATAAAAGTCATGTTCTCTCTCTCTCTCTCTCTCTCTCTCTCTCTCTCTCTCTCTCTCTCTCTCTCTCTCTCTCTCTCTCTCTCTCTCTCTCTCTCTCTCTCTCTCTCTCTCTCTCTCTCTCTCTCTCCATCTGTCTATATATGTATGTATGTATGTATGTATGTATGTATGTATGTATGTATGTATGTATGTGTGTGATTACCTAATTGTGATTACCTAATTGTGTTTACGGGAAAGAGCCCAAAGCTCGTATCTTCCCGTCTCCTGATCGGTTCCATTTTTAGACTTAGTGATACTTATCGTACCTGTCCTTAAAACTATGGATTGAGATAGCATTAACTACCTCCTCGCTTAGCCAATTCCAATTATCAACTACTCTTACACTGAAAAAGTATTTCCTTACATCCTGCAAACAAGTTTTCTTACGAAGCTTCAAACTATGACCTCTAGTTCTAGAGCCAGCCATATCGAAATATCGATCCCTATCCACTCTATCATAACCATGAAGGAATTTAAAGACTGTCACCATATCCCCCCTTACTCTTCTAGCTTCGAGTGATGGCAAGTCTAATTCCCTCAGCCTCTCATCATAACCGAGATTGCGTATTTCTGGCACCAGTTTCGTGGCATGTCTTTAAACTTTTTCAAGCTTAGCTATGTGCTTTTTCAAGTGCGGATTCCAAAAGGGGGCTGCATATTCGAGTTTTGGCCTCACATAGGTTACATAAATATTTCTGAACATTTCCTTGTCCATGTGCCTGAAGGCTACCCTTACATTTGATAAGAATGCATATGCTGCCCTTACTACGCCATTTATATGTATTTCTGGAGACAAATCTGCCAGTATGTTTACTCCTAGATCTCTCTCATTTTCTGTCTCTTGAAGTTGTACTCCAGCCACCGAGTAGTCAAGCTTGGGCCTTCTTGCACTTGTACCCATTCTCATTACCTTACATTTTGAGGTATTGAATTTCATTAGCCACTT
>JAXCGZ010020945.1:95000-105000 GCA_037179515.1 Halocaridina rubra | reverse complement strand
TCCAAACATACACACAGTGTTGTTGTCTTATCCCAACTACATTGGATGTATAGAGTTGTAGAAGATAGTCTATTTGATATTATAACTGGCTGCAATGTGTAACCTGGGCATTGGAATGTTACCTACAGAAACTGTCCAGCCTAAATAATTTCTTGTTGCAAGTGGCGATAACTCTGGGTTGACTGATATCTTTATAGTTTCAAGAGACATTGCAAGATTCTGATGATCATATTTGATCAAAATATCAATCTCTACTTCTTCTGTAGATAATGATCCTTTAGCTACAGCAAGATGAAGATATACATCAAAGTTCTCTTCACACATGGAAGGGCTATTGTGAGCTGGCTTTCTGATTCCAACTGCCACCAATTCATACACAGTATTTCCATATACTGGTCAAACTTGAACTGCATACCTGGCACTAGCTTTCTTTCCTATATCCCCACCAGCAACACCATAGGTAAACGTAATTGAATCTCCTGCCAAGTCAATGCGCTTCATTGTGGAAAGCTTCTCTAATACTGTATCAGCATCATTATCAAGGAAGGCAACAACTTTATGCCACTTACCAGTTACATCTTGCATTTCTGTATAGGTTGTCGGTGAGTAACGATGGTGAAGAGCTCCTGAGAACATTGAATAAAGATTCCCTGGCATCCTTACTGTAGGATCAGAAACTGGAGCTTCCACCTGAGTGGAACCAGTATCTTATCCAGAAGTCATTGACATAACACCTCTCGCCTGATTGACCCAAGACCCTAGGTGACTCTCTGCTGAGACTGTCAGTGTAAACACACCAGCAATTTCACCTCTAGCAGCAACATCTGGAGGACAGGCCATCATGCGATGATGGAAAAATTGACAGGTTTTACAACGTTTCATATCTTAAGTGCACCTGGCTGCATTGTGATTGGCCCTGGAGCAGAATAAACATCTCTTGGTACTCAGGATCATAATTCTTCTTTCTTCATTGCTATTGGAGAAAATTTGGACACTTTATTACAAGACGTCTAAGCTGTCCTGAGAAAACGAGCATGGGTACATGTCATTTGTAGATGTGCGGGAAACTACAGGGGCAGGGTTAGATGTGAAAAACTGAATTGGTGAAAATAGAGGTTTCTAACCAAAAATATGATGTGCTCCCAACCTGGAAGTAGAATTGTAAGAGTGTAAGGTTGTTCACAACCCTTCCTAACCTCTGTATCTTTCTGGAGGAACTTGATAAAGCCAGTTATTGATGGTCAAGCATCTTTTTGCATGCACTCGAAATACAAATTAAAGTATTCTTCCTTTTTCATAACCTAGGTGTTACTGAAGTGACAAATTGATGTTTCAATTGTTGACTTCTTTGCCTTTTTCCCCTACGACAAGAAATTATTTTATTAAATCAGAGTTCGCCAAAATTAATTTAGTATTATACTGCATAATTTTACCATCTTTTGTCATAATGTTTCCCAGCTAGTTTAGTTATAATGTAGACTTATGTTAAGTTCTACTTACATATGTAGCAAGGGCTTAACCCTTCAAATTCTATTTTTCTTGTCAAATAACTTTAATGTTGGTAGCTTGCTTTTATATAGTTGTGTTGAACTCATATTAATTTAGTAATGCTGATTTCAATGTAAAGGAGTTTGAAGAGAATTGATGACCTCGTGGTAAGGGACAGATGATTCTTCATTAGCATACAAATCTCAGGAGTTAGAAGAGGAGGAAGAAAAGCCCAGTAAAATTTTTCATGCTCTAACATTAAAACTAGCTTAGGTAGCATTAGAATTAGCAATAGTTAAAGTTCAAGAATAAGAACGCCAGACACAAGAAAACGAACGCCAAAGACAGCATAACTTAGCAAAAGTTAAAGAATACGAACATCAGCGTCAACATGACTTAGAAGAGAACGAATGCCAGCAACAGTTCTTATAGGAATAAAGAGAGCACGAGCTTAAATTAGTTAACATTAATGCATAAGAATCTCTGTCTTTCTCTTCGTTTGATCAAAATAAGAATATTAAATTAGTTCTACCTTTCATCGACTCTGACCCTGAAGGCTATTTCTAACTCTTGAAGCAAGTACTAATAATCATGACTGGCCTCTTGAACAGCTTTGGCTTTTACAGTCAAAACTAACCAGCAAAGCTGCAAGTGTGTTATCAAGTTTGACTTCTGAATCTAGTGACAATGAAGCTATTAAACAGGATATTTTGGATGCTAAATTAGTTACAACTGAGGCATACCGAGAAGCTTTTAGGCATCTAAATAAAACATCTAATATGATATATTCGAAGTTTTCAACTTGAGAAAGTTAAAAATTTTGATAAAGTGGTAAATTGGCCGAGGTAAATACCTTTAAGGGACTACATAATTTAATTGTATTTGAAGATTTAACAGGAAAATCCCCAACCCTTTGATGATTTACCTGGCAGACTGTAAGGAAACGGACTTCATGACAACAATTATTTTGGTTGAAGAGTTCACCTTCATCCATAAGAGTGTAACACAGGACAGAGACAAAACCAGCTACTCATGTAAATTCCTCCTCAGGTGATACCCTTGTGACTCATCCTGGTGCACCATCCCATACACCGTTATATTGTAACTTTTGTAAGAAAGAAGGACATACCATTTAATTTTGGAAGGATTCAAAATGCAAGCAGTCCCAATATTATAGGCCTCCCACTTCTTCACATTTACTTAAAATTTATAAAAGTCTTATCCGCCCCTGCTTAGAATACTGCTCACACATCTGGGGTGCTTCTTCATATACTTTTCTCCTTGATAGGGTTGAATCTAAGGCAGTCAGACTCATTAATGACCCATTTTTTACTTCTAATCTGGATTCTCTTTCTCTTCCCTGCAAGGTATCATTCCTTTCTCTATTCTATCGCTACTACTTCCATTGCTGCTCTGATGAGTTGACGAGTTACATCCCTTCCCCACTGCCGAGGCCATGTAACTCTCGCCAAGCGGCCTCGTCTCACAGGTACTGTGTGGATATTTTTAGGTCGCAGACTGGTCGGTGCAGCAACTGCTTCTCCCATTTCCCTCTCTTCCTTCTATTGTCTTTCCCAATTCTTATAACCAACCTTCCTTCAAAAAGCGGCTGTTTCATCATCTCAGAGCTTAATCCTGCCATATCTCTAAGTCTCAATACTTTGACTATTCTGTCATCCTGTCATTTTCCTTTGTGTATCATTACCTCGTCTCTTCCATGTTGGTAACCTTTTTCTTTTCTTTCGTCTTAATGTTTTCATGTCCAGGCCTTTATTGATGAGGGCAGTTTTCTTGGCTGTCCCGGAGTCGCACTCATAAAAAATAATAAAAACCATGTGTGAAACAAGACAAGACAAAGAAGCCAGTGTCTCAGATTGTTCAGGTTATGGATCTTCATGACGTTATTGCTGCCTTCAAATCACAAAGTGAAGTAGCACTGGCTGACGAAGAAACAAAGCTTTCAGTGTCTATTTTGAGAGATACTGGTGCCTCACAAAGTCTTATGCTCAGGGAGTGTTTACCAAGAACTGTGCATAACCTTACAGGAAATCAAGGTTACTACATGGAATAAGTTCAAGTGTGCCAGCTGTGGATATAGATAAGGTGCATCTAAAGAGTGATATTTGAATGGGCAAGGTAGAAGTTCGTCTTGTCAATGACTTACCAGTGTGAGACGTCACTTTTCTCCTTGGAAATTATCTTGCTGGTGATGCTATAGTTGCAAATGTATTAAGTTCGTAAAACTCCTTATTAAGATTTTTCAATTCGAGAGCTTGAGAAATAACAACTTGACTTATTCCTTGCTTGTGTTACAACTCATCTTCAAGGTAAAGTTCAAACTTCGGAAGTTAAGGACCCCTCTTCTATCAATTTCAAGTCAAACTATTTCAAAGGATAATATGATGAAAGCCCAAGCACAGGATACTACCCTTTTACTTTGCCGCAGTCAGCAGTCTTGAAAAAATATGAAATAGTAAAGACTCTCATATTATTATGATGAAGGGGTACTGATGCGTATGTACATACCTCAACTGACTTCAAATAACCAATGGGATGATAAGCACCGGATAGTTGTCCCTTTCAGTCTATGTACATTGTGGGAATGGGGAGGTTGTTAAGTTTCTGTTTTACTAAGGGGACTCAAAGTACTGAACTCGGTTAAGAGCTCACAAACAGACAGGAAACATAAGATAAAATAAAATAAAATAAAATATAATAAAATAAAATAAAATAAACTGAATTAATCTTTGGAGCTGGAACAAATTTTAAATTTAAATTTATGGAATGCTGCCTCGAATCCCGGAGGTGGTGAGCACGATTTCGATTCCCGGCACCCCAGATGGATACAAAGACTTTGGCCACAACTCGACGATCACCTCTGTCACACAGGCAGAATAGAATAGAGGACACTGCAAGTGCAGAAACAGAAACGACACACTGTTATTAATGGGAAACTGAAAGCATGAACACATATAATGAGTTTCCAATATTATTCTACTGGATGAAAATATATTGGTTAGTCACAGCTAGCCAGAAATATTTATGCTACCATAAGAGCATACAAAAGCATTAATTCTCTGCTGGTATTAAAGGAAAACAATTTATTCACGATAAATGAAGAATAAGCAAGACAAATACAGTATGCATACCTTAAATTGTGGGCAACCACAAAAGTTGCAATGCTTATTAATGATTTGCAATTTATATGGTAAAACACTCGACTTAGGATAAAGGAAGAATCTACGAGATAAATACAGTATTCGTTCACTATTGGTTATCAAGAACTATTTGCAATGAAAAAAAGGGGCAAAACCACCTTTTGAAGTATTTGCAACTTATAACTCAAAACACTTTATCCCCAACATATGAAGAATTAGCAAGATAAATACAGTATGCATTCATTAAATTGTGGTTAACAAGAAACATTTGCAAAGCCAACAGGATAAAATTCCTTTTTAATTATTTGCCGTTTATAGCATAAAACACTTTAATTAAATGATTAATTACTTGCAATTTATATCGTAAATAACTTTATTCATGGGTTTTTGACGTAAAACACTTTATTTACGACGATAGAAAGGGGTGAAATGAAATTAGAACTCGTCAGGAAGAGGGATAGATTTTTACGGGGTCATAACCAATCTTCAGAGGATGAGATTTTCGTTTGGCACATTCAATAAAAGAAATTTCTTATCAATGTATATCGGCGGTAATTTCCAGGTTAAGGAATTAAGTTTAGCAAATGAGATTCCAGTCAGGTAATCTGCAAAAGTTCGTTTTGTATGGGAATGGAAGCTGATAATATTTTCGTAGGATTTGACCAGTAATGAATTTAACCAGTTTCTCGAATTCCCAATTTGCTTGACCCGCGAGCTTTACCATACACTATCCCTCATCTTGTTTGTGCCAGATGAATTCCTGTGAAGACGCCACGTAAATAAGGTTTGAAATAAGCTTGACTGCTGAGGCGAGATCTTGCCTCTGAGATGTTTGGCCGCCAAATGAGAAAGATTCAATGTCCCTCCAGGTGACCTCATCTGTATGATATATTTCCAGAGCAGTAACTGGGTCATATAATATTCGAGGGCTACTGTAGTGGTGGTCCCTGGCAGGCAATTATGGCAGAGATGCAAGGGAGAGACAGTATTTTAGGTGCAAGAAGTGGAAGCAAATAATTTAAAACGAGAATTATTATGGTAAAATAGGTTATTGGTAAACGATCTCTAGAACGTTTTTTGCGTTGTAGGAGACGGAACTTAACTATTCAAATAATAAAGAAGCTACAGAAATATATCTAGACAGGCTTATGACTTATCAGAAGGATCACATTTGTAACAAAATTATGAGCAAGAACAATTTTTATAATATAAAAAAAATTATTAGCAAGAGTTATTTTATCATAAGAAAATTGTAAAAAAAAAAAAAACCGTACCTAATAGACTCGCTAGGATTATGACTTCGTTCATGAAGAAAAGGAACGATCAGAAAACAGAAATAGGGGGGAGACTTTTATAGAGGATCATGCTTTATACATGTACAAGAATATTAAATAAGATATATTTGAAATTAGCTATAAGCTGATATATAAATTGCAAGGAATCATAATCTGCAAAAGGAAAGGAGTGAGAATGATTTAAGTGAGAAAAAAACAGTTAATAATTACTAAGTTAACTAATTAGGCATCTACTACAGCCTCTGCTGACTTTGAGTGAAACACTCTGTCCCATACATCAACTTTAATATAAAGTCATGATGGTATTGGAAGTCATCTTGGCATTTACAAAACTTGCTAAAAGATCTTGATATATTTCTTTTGGGGAAATTTAAACAAAGATATTGATGACTTTGTAAAAACCTGTCATGTTTACCAAATAATAGGTAAGGCAAATCAGTCTATGAGTCCAGCTCCTCTTTATTCAATTCCTGTAACCACTGAATCTTTTGAGATAAGCATTATTGATTGTGTAGGTCCATTACCTCACACTAAGAAGAGCATCAGTACCTGCAGAGTCTTATTGTCGTATGACTTCCGGAGCGGAAACGGTTGGTCGAGGGCACGGATATTTTATTACAATGTTTGTAGAAAGTGCCAAGGAAATATATGACCGGAACCGTGAGACTTATGGGCCTGGCATCGAGAAGGGCGAGAAAGGACAGGAAGCTAGCCATTTCCTAAACCGCAACACATATAAACAGGTGTTTCGTACGCAGGAACCTGCCCAGGAGAAATGCCCAATAACTCCCCCCCCCGGAAGTAGGAGGGATTCCACTTTGAACCTGGCGCTGATTTGCTAGGATTAGATCTGACTGATTTCATTGGAGAATTGGATGTTAAGCCACGCCCTGCCCCTGGGGGTATTTAAAGAGCCACCCAGGGCAGAGACACTTAGTTAGCAGTTTGCCAGGGGCACGAATAGATCCTAGTTTGTGAAGTCATAGGGTGGGGGCCATGGGGCCATGAGGCCATGGGGCCATTGGGCCATTGGGCCATTTGAGGCATAGGGGCATTGAAGCGTCATTGGTTGTGTTGTACTCTAGAATAAATGTAAGTAAAGGAACTACTGCTTGTCCATTCTTGCCTTGTGACCACGTTACCTTAATTGTCCATTCTTACCTTGCACCCTTCAGGTACCAATATATAAACCACGCTACCATAATTATAAATATAGATGTACGTAGAAGGAAAAGCCCTACGTCAGTAACCCAGTCATCTTATAAAGTGTGAGTTCAAGTGGAAGTCTAAAACTCATACGTCAGCGGTGGCTTGCGGCGGAATAGCCAAAAGCCATACGTCAGTGGTGGCAGTGCGGTACGGATCTTCACGTGTGGAAAAATAAAAAAGAATACATACAAAGAGACTCATATCAGAAGAAACCAGTGCAAAGAAAAGAAAATAAGAATGGACAAGCAGTAGTTCCTTTACTTACATTTATTCTAGAGTACAACACAACCAATGACGCTTCAATGCCCCTATGCCTCAAATGGCCCAATGGCCCAATGGCCCCATGGCCTCATGGCCCCATGGCCCCCACCCTATGACTTCACAAACTAGGATCTATTCGTGCCCCTGGCAAACTGCTAACTAAGTGTCTCTGCCCTGGGTGGCTCTTTAAATACCCCCAGGGGCAGGGCGTGGCTTAACATCCAATTCTCCAATGAAATCAGTCAGATCTAATCCTAGCAAATCAGCGCCAGGTTCAAAGTGGAATCCCTCCTACTTCCGGGGGGGGGAGTTATTGGGCATTTCTCCTGGGCAGGTTCCTGCGTACGAAACACCTGTTTATATGTGTTGCGGTTTAGGAAATGGCTAGCTTCCTGTCCTTTCTCGCCCTTCTCGATGCCAGGCCCATAAGTCTCACGGTTCCGGTCATATATTTCCTTGGCACTTTCTACAAACATTGTAATAAAATATCCGTGCCCTCGACCAACCGTTTCCGCTCCGGAAGTCATACGACATCATATATCCAACCACAAGATATCCTTAAGCCTTTCCACTGAAAAGTATCTCTGCAAAGAACATTTTTAAGCAACTGACCAATATGTTTACTTATTTTAGAATCCCAGATATTATTCAAACACATTAAAGAATATATATGGTTAGAAATTCTTGCTTAGAACATGACCAAGACTGGTAACAGTCCATTCCGATTTTGCTCTTTGCCATTAGAGAGGCTAATCATGAATATATGGGGGTTTTCCCAATTTCAATACTGTATGGTCGTCAAGTCCGTGGTCCTCTCAAAGATGATAAAGACCAATGGTGAAAAGATGAAGACAATCCTCTAACAGTCATCACTTATGATGAAAAATTAAGAAATGCCCTGGCCGAAGTACGTCAGTTATCACTGGAAAAAACTAAAGTAAGTCACAGGCAAAAATGAAACATTACTTTGGTGTTAAATCTCAGCCCAGAAGGTTTAAGGAAAGTGACAAAGTACTTGCACTTCTTCCCAGTTTGGCTAATCCCCACTCATCTAACTTTGTTGCCCCTTATAAAGTAGCCAAAATTTTTCAAAATACACATTAATAGATTAAAAGAAATACATAGAAGAGACTCTGACAGGAGGCTCAAGTTATTTAAATCTGTAATACAGTAACTGCAGAGTGTGACAGTATTGATGACTTTGAATTAAGTACTCATTACATAAATATAATTTCTAGCTTAAAGATTTTGTATCTGTTGTGCCCAAACTTTGTTCTTATATTCAGCACGACATACAGCTGATGATTGATACTACTCCTATACGACAGCTTGTATACAAACTTGGTCCAAAGAAGAAGATGATGCATGAAGAAGTTGATTATCTACTTCAGCACGGATGTTCTATTCCCAGCAGTTCTCCATGGGCCTCTCAATCTCTTCTAGTTCCAAAGGAAGTTGGTGGTATGAGACTCTGCACAGACTACACGTAGGTGAATTCTGTTCTGTGCCAGATGCATATCCTATTCCAAGGATTGATGATATTATAGATGCAGTAGGTCAGACCCGATATATATCTAAAATTTATCTTTTAAAGGGCTACTATCAGGTATTTATTACCCCTTTTGGTGTGTACCAATATAAAGGCATGCCTTTTGACCCTTGTAATGCCCCTAGTACATTCCAGAGATTAGTGAACAATGTTATACAGGAGTTGCACAGCAGCTATGTCTATATAAATGATGTTCTAGTTGTTTCAGATGATTTCCAACAGCATGAAATCCTCCTAGAACAGTTGTTTGAACTACTGAGTAAGTGGAAATTGACAATTAATTTCTCAAAAAGTAATGTTTACAAACGTATTGTCACTTAGTTGGGCCATATTGTAGGATCTGGAGTTGTAAATGTGGTAGCCATCTCAAACTTTTTGATACCTACCAGTACAAAGGAAAGACAACGGTTCATTGTAATGGTGGTTTTTATAAAAGGCTTCGTCTAAATTTTTCTAATTTAGTCAATTCACTAACTAACTTCACAAGGAAATATGTGTATTTGTGTTGGGACAACCACTGCATAATAGCTTTTGAATCTAAAAAAGTATTTCTATCAAATGACCCAGTGCTACATTTACCCAATTTCTATTTGCCTTTTTTCTCACGTGGACACCCGTGACACTGGGACTGGAGCTGTATTTATGCAACTTGTACGTTATGATGGACTTCTGCACCTTGTGAGCTATCATTCATCCCAATTCAAGTCTTACCAGAAAGCATACACAACAATTGAGAAAGCACTCTTGAGTCTCATCAACGCCCTAAAGAAGTGTGAGTTCTATGTGTATAGAGTGCATCCCTTAGTGATTTATACAGACCACAATCCTCTACAATTTCTTGGAAAAGTTTCTACACACCAATCAAAGACTCCTAAGAGTGTTCTTATTCTTCCAACCCTACACCCTGAATATTCGTGAAAGGTTCAGAGAACGTCTTAGTTGATTCCTTATCAAGAGCCTATTCTCCTGCTTCAGATATTGATACAAGACTTTCCGCCAGATTTTTGTCTTAAAGGGGGAGGTGTGACATGCCTCCACAT
>JAXCGZ010020945.1:87500-90000 GCA_037179515.1 Halocaridina rubra | reverse complement strand
ATACAGAACACAGGAAGAGATGGAAAGATAAAAAACTTGTTGCAAGAGGCAAGAAGGTTAAATGATGAAAGAAATGAAGAACAGAAGAAAAATTTTCGTTACAGAGTTCTTCCAGACAAAGGGGAGATAAAGAAGATAATGACAGAAGATCAGGGGATGGGGCCTCATTAAGATTGTTATACACAAATGCTGATGGATTAGCTGGTAAGGCAGTAGAATTAAAAGATAGGATTCACAACATTCAGGCAGATATAGTAGCAATTACAGAGACTAAGTTGAGTGAGGACATAAACAGTGTCACAGTTTTTCCTAAGGGCTTCAGAATACTAAGGGTTGAAAGATCGGAGAGGACTGGTGGAGGGATAGCACTGCTCATAAGTGAAAGGATTCAAGTTGAAGAAATAAACTTGGCTATAGAAAGTGAGTTCAAGGAATTTCTTGTTGCTCGCATAAATACTGGGTCAGAGAGCATTATAATAACTGTTGTATACAACCCACCAAGGAACCAAAATAGGCTTGAAGTTTATGAGGAAAGTCATATAGGTACTATTGAAGTCATAAACTCAGTTGTTAACATGGCACGGGAAAAAAAATGTAGGATTTTGATTATGGGAGACTTTAATCATAAAGAGATAGATTGGATAAATCTTGACCCACACAGTGGTGAGGACTCATTCGGGACAAGATTCCTAGATTGCGTACAAGGGAATTTCCTACACCAACATGTAATGGAACCAACAAGAGCCAGGGGTGGGGATTAGCCATCACTACTTGATCTAGTGTTCACAGATAATGTGTTGGATATTGAAAATATTGAGTATGAACCACCAATTTGGAAAGAGTGACCACTGTGTGTTGTTGATGGAGTATATCATTGAAGATATTCTTCCTGAGAGTAGAGGCACTGAGGACATGAGGAGGAACTATCCGAAAGGAGATTACATCAAAATGAATGAGCTTTTTGCAGTTATTGACTGGAGAACCTTATTTTACAAATCTGTACAAGAAATGCATGACATCTTCTGTGAGAAATATGGGAAGATAGTAGATTGCTGCATACCTGTCACCAAAGTAGGTGTAATTCATGCCAGAGAGAAATGGTTCGATAATGGGTGTAAAGGAGCTAAGGAGTGGAGAGACAAATGCTGGAAAAGGTATAGGAGGAGAAAAAATATAAATGCCTGGCAAGCCTACAAAAGAGCAAGAAATGACTACCTAAGTAAAAGGAGAAAGGCAGAGAGAGACTAAGAGAGGGACATCACCAGGAAGGCTAAAGAAAATCCCAAGCTTTTCCACAGCTTTATCAGAGGAAAACTGAAGGTAAAAGAACAGGTTTTAAGGCTAAAGAGAGCGGATGGAAGCATCACTGAGACGGATGAAGAGATCTGCAAAGAATTGAACAAAGAGTTTCAGTCAGTATTTACAGTAGAAAATACCCCACCCCCTCAGATTGCAGTGATAGAAGCTCAAGGGCCAGTATTAGAGAACATCAACCTTACAGCCACAGAGGTATGCAAAGCGCTGATGGATTTAGATGTTCATAAAGCTACAGGTCCTGATGACATATCCCCTCATGTGCTAAAAAAATGCGCAAACACAATATCAGTGGCACTAAGTATCATATTTAAGGAGTCACTGGAGTCGGGGAAGATTCCAAGATGCTGGAAACAAGCAAATGTGATACCTATCTTCAAAAAGGGAAGGAGGGATACGGCTCTGAACTATAGACCAGTTTCCTTGACCAGCATAGTTTGCAAAGTTATGGAGAAACTACTAAGGAAACATATCTCTCTTCACTTGGAATCCTTCAACTTTTTGTCAGTGAGGCAACATGGCTTCAGAGAAGGTAGATCAACAGTAACAAACTTATTAGAATTTTATGATGAGGTAAGCCAAATCTTACAGGAAAGAGAGGGCTGGGCAGATTGCATATTCCTAGACTTCCAGAAAGCGTTTGACACTGTTCCACATGGGAGACTTATTAGGAAGCTGCAATCAATGGCTAGAATAGGTGGAAATGTTTTGGAATGGATAAAAACTTACTTAGAAGGAAGGGAACAGAGGGTTAGAGTAAGATACTCAGTGTCTGAATGGAGAAGAGTTAGTAGTGGAGTTCCACAGGGTTCAGTTTTAGGGCCACTTTTGTTCCTTGTATATGTAAATGACCTACCAGAGTCTGTAAATTTATTCATGAATATGTTTGCATATGATGCAAAGATTGTGAAGAAAGTAAAAAACGAGAACAATGGTAGATAACTTCAGGAAGATCTAAATAATCTGCATGAGTGGTCAGAAAAGTGGCTAATGAAATTCAATACTTCAAAATGTAAGGTAATGAGAATGGGTACAAGTGCAAGAAGGCCCAAGCTTGACTACTCGGTGGATGGAGTACAACTTCAAGAGACAGAAAATGAGAGAGATCTAGGAGTAAACATACTGGCAGATTTGTCTCCAGAAATACATATAAATGGCATAGTAAGGGCAGCATATGCATTCTTAT
>JAXCGZ010020945.1:72500-82500 GCA_037179515.1 Halocaridina rubra | reverse complement strand
CTGAACATTTCCTTGTCCATGTGCCTGAAGTCTACCCTTACATTTGATAAGAATGCATATGCTGCCCTTACTACGCCATTTATATGTATTTCTGGAGACAAATCTGCCAGTATGTTTACTCCTAGATCTCTCTCATTTTCTGTCTCATGAAGTTGTACTCCAGCCACCGAGTAGTCAAGCTTGGGCCTTCTTGCACTTGTACCCATTCTCATTACCTTACATTTTGAGGTATTGAATTTCATTAGCCACTTTTCTGACCACTCATGCAGATTATTTAGATCCTCATGAAGTTCTCTACCATTGTTCTCGTTTTTTACTTTCTTCACAATCTTTGCATCATCTGCAAACATATTCATGAATGAATTTACACACTCTGGTAGGTCATTTACATATACAAGGAACAAAAGTGGCCCTAAAACTGAACCCTGTGGAACTCCACTACTAACTCTTCTCCATTCAGACACTGAGTGTCTTACTCTAACCCTCTGTTCCCTTCCTTCTAAGTAAGTTTTTATCCATTCCAAGACATTTTCACCTATTCTAGCCATTGATTGCAGCTTCCTAATAAGTCTCCCATGTGGAACAGTGTCAAACGCTTTCTGGAAGTCTAGGAATATGCAATCTGCCCAGCCCTCTCTTTCCTGTAAGATTTGGCTTACCTCATCATAAAATTCTAATAAGTTTGTTACTGTTGATCTACCTTCTCTGAAGCCATGTTGCCTCACTGACAAAAAGTTGAAGGATTCCAAGTGAAGAGAGATATGTTTCCTTAGTAGTTTCTCCATAACTTTGCAAACTATGCTGGTCAAGGAAACTGGTCTATAGTTCAGAGCCGTATCCCTCCTTCCCTTTTTGAAGATAGGTATCACATTTGCTTGTTTCCAGCATCTTGGAATCTCCCCCGACTCCAGTGACTCCTTAAATATGATACTTAGTGCCACTGATATTGTGTTTGCGCATTTTTTAAGCACATGAGGGGATATGTCATCAGGACCTGTAGCTTTATGAACATCTAAATCCTTCAGCGCTTTGCATACCTCTGTGGCTGTAAGGTTGATGTTCTCTAATACTGGCCCTTGAGCTTCTATCACTGCAATCTGAGGGGGTGGGGTATTTTCTACTGTAAATACTGACTGAAACTCCTTGTTCAATTCTTTGCAGATCTCTTCGTCCGTCTCAGTGATGCTTCCATCCGCTCTCTTTAGCCTTAAAACCTGTTCTTTTACCTTCAGTTTTCCTCTGATAAAGCTGTGGAAAAGCTTGGGATTTTCTTTAGCCTTCCTGGTGATGTCCCTCTCATAATCTCTCTCTGCCTCTCTCCTTTTACTTAGGTAGTCATTTCTTGCTCTTTTGTAGGTTTGCCAGGCATTTATGTTTTTTCTCCTCCTATACCTTTTCCAGCATTTGTCTCTCCACTCCTTAGCTCTTTTACACCCATTATCGAACCATTTCTCTCTGGCATGAATTACACCTACTTTGGTGACAGGTATGCAGCAATCTACTATCTTCCCATATTTCTCACAAAAGATGTCATACATTTCTTGTACAGATTTGTTGTAAAATAAGGTTCTCCAGTCAATAACTGCAAAAAGCTCATTCATTTTGATGTAATCTCCTTTCCGATAGTTCCTCCTCATGTCCTCAGTGCCTCTACTCTCAGGAAGAATATCTTCAATGATATACTCCATCAACAACACACAGTGGTCACTCTTTCCAATTGGTGGTTCATACTCAATATTTTCAATATCCAACACATTATCTGTGAACACTAGATCAAGTAGTGTGTGTGTGTGTGTGTGATTACCTAATTGTGATTACCTAATTGTGTTTACGGGAAAGAGCCCAAAGCTCGTATCTTCCCGTCTCCTGATCGGTTCCATTTTTAGACTTAGTGATACTTATCATACCTGTCCTTAAAACTATGGATTGAGGTAGCATTAACTACCTCCTCGCTTAGCGAATTCCAATTATCAACTACTCTTACACTGAAAAAGTATTTCCTTACATCCTGCAAACAAGTTTTCTTCCGAAGCTTCAAACTATGACCTCTAGTTCTAGAGCCAGCCATATCGAAATATCGATCCCTATCCACTCTATCATAACCATGAAGGAATTTAAAGACTGTCACCATATCCCCCCTTACTCTTCTAGCTTCGAGTGATGGCAAGTCTAATTCCCTCAGCCTCTCATCATAACCGAGATTGCGTATTTCTGGCACCAGTTTTGTGGCATGTCTTTGAACTTTTTCAAGCTTAGCTATGTGCTTTTTCAAGTGCGGATTCCAAAAGGGGGCTGCATATTCGAGTTTTGGCCTCACATAGGTTACATAAATATTTCTGAACATTTCCTTGTCCATGTGCCTGAAGGCTACCCTTACATTTGATAAGAATGCATATGCTGCCCTTACTACGCCATTTATATGTATTTCTGGAGACAAATCTGCCAATATGTTTACTCCTAGATCTCTCTCATTTTCTGTCTCCTGAAGTTGTACTCCAGCCACCGAGTAGTCAAGCTTGGGCCTTCTTGCACTTGTACCCATTCTCATTACCTTACATTTTGAGGTATTGAATTTCATTAGCCACTTTTCTGACCACTCATGCAGATTATTTAGATCCTCCTGAAGTTCTCTACCATTGTTCTCGTTTTTTACTTTCTTCACAATCTTTGCATCATCTGCAAACATATTCATGAATGAATTTACAGACTCTGGTAGGTCATTTACATATACAAGGAACAAAAGTGGCCCTAAAACTGAACCCTGTGGAACTCCACTACTAACTCTTCTCCATTCAGACACTGAGTGTCTTACTCTAACCCTCTGTTCCCTTCCTTCTAAGTAAGTTTTTATCCATTCCAAGACATTTCCACCTATTCTAGCCATTGATTGCAGCTTCCTAATAAGTCTCCCATGTGGAACAGTGTCAAACGCTTTCTGGAAGTCTAGGAATATGCAATCTGCCCAGCCCTCTCTTTCCTGTAAGATTTGGCTTACCTCATCATAAAATTCTAATAAGTTTGTTACTGTTGATCTTCCTTCTCTGAAGCCATGTTGCCTCACTGACAAAAAGTTGAAGGATTCCAAGTGAAGAGAGATATGTTTCCTTAGTAGTTTCTCCATAACTTTGCAAACTATGCTGGTCAAGGAAACTGGTCTATAGTTCAGAGCCGTATCCCTCCTTCCCTTTTTGAAGATAGGTATCACATTTGCTTGTTTCCAGCATCTTGGAATCTCCCCCGACTCCAATGACTCCTTAAATATGATACTTAGTGCCACTGATATTGTGTTTGCGCATTTTTTAAGCACATGAGGGGATATGTCATCAGGACCTGTAGCTTTATGAACATCTAAATCCATCAGCGCTTTGCATACCTCTGTGGCTGTAAGGTTGATGTTCTCTAATACCGGCCCTTGAGCTTCTATCACTGCAATCTGAGGGGGTGGGGTATTTTCTACTGTAAATACTGACTGAAACTCCTTGTTCAATTCTTTGCAGATCTCTTCGTCCGTCTCAGTGATGCTTCCATCCGCTCTCTTTAGCCTTAAAACCTGTTCTTTTACCTTCAGTTTTCCTCTGATAAAGCTGTGGAAAAGCTTGGGATTTTCTTTCGCCTTCCTGGTGATGTCCCTCTCATAATCTTTCTCTGCCTCTCTCCTTTTACTTAGGTAGTCATTTCTTGCTCTTTTGTAGGTTTGCCAGGCATTTATGTTTTTTCTCCTCCTATACCTTTTCCAGCATTTGTCTCTCCACTCCTTAGCTCTTTTACACCCATTATCGAACCATTTCTCTCTGGCATGAATTACACCTACTTTGGTGACAGGTATGCAGCAATCTACAATCTTCCCATATTTCTCACAAAAGATGTCATACATTTCTTGTACAGATTTGTTGTAAAATAAGGTTCTCCAGTCAATAACTGCAAAAAGCTCATTCATTTTGATGTAATCTCCTTTCTGATAGTTCCTCCTCATGTCCTCAGTGCCTCTACTCTCAGGAAGAATGTCTTCAATGATATACTCCATCAACAACACACAGTGGTCACTCTTTCCAATTGGTGGTTCATACTCAATATTTTCAATATCCAACACATTATCTGTGAACACCAGATCAAGTAGTGATGGCTCATCCCCACCCCTGGCTCTTGTTGGTTCCATTACATGTTGGTGTAGGAAATTCCCTTGTACGCAATCTAGGAATCTTGCCCCAAAGGAGTCCTCACCACTGTGTGGGTCAAGATTTATCCAATCTATCTCTTTATGATTAAAGTCTCCCATAATCAAAATCCTACATTTTTTCTCCCGCGCCATGTTAACAACTGAGTTTATGACTTCAATCGTACCTATATGACTTTCCTCATAAATTTCAAGCCTATTTTGGTTCCTTGGTGGGTTGTATACAACAGTTATTATAATGCTCTCTGACCCAGTATTTATGCGAGCAACAAGAAATTCCCTGAACTCACTTTCTATAGCCAAGTTTATCTCTTCAACTTGAATCCTCTCACTTATGAGCAGTGCTATCCCTCCACCAGTCCTCTCAGATCTTTCGACCCTTAGTATTCTGAAGCCCTTAGGAAAAACTGTGACACTGTTTATGTCCTCACTCAACTTAGTCTCTGTAATTGCTACTATATCTGCCTTACTGTTGTGAATCCTATCTTTTAATTCTACTGCCTTACCAGCTAATCCATCAGCATTTGTGTATAACAATCTTAATGAGGCCCCATCCCCTGATCTTCTGTCATTATCTTCTTTATCTCCCCTTTGTCTGGAAGTATTCCGTAACGAAAATTTTTCTTCTCTTCTTCATTTCTTTCATCATTTAACCTTCTTGCCTCTTGCAACAAGTTTTTGATCTTTCCCATCTCTTCCTGTGTTCTGTATCGTCTAATGAACACTTCTTTGCATTCTTGAAGGTCTTTTAGACTTTTTTTTCTCAACAATATTTCCCTACATGTCTCCCCTCTCTCAAAGGTTACTTTTGTTGGTCTCGGCTTTCCTTCCCTCGAATATTTACCTAGTTGGTGTATGTTTACAATATCCTCAGGACCACATACTACTCCAAGCTTTCTTATCAGGTCTACAACCCTAGCTTTATTTTCTTCAAGTCTCCCCTGCCATGTTGGCTCCTGGGATTCACTTATGCCTGAGATTACCACTGTCTTCTCCTTATCAAGTGCCTGTCTGATGAGTGGGTTTGCCCTTTCCATCACAACGTCTTTCATTTTTTCGATTACTGTCTCTTTATAGTCAACTGTTTGTATGTTTTCCAGTGCCACCACCTTTACAGCCTCTTTTACTGCCACATTCCCCTTTAGTGCATCAGCAAAGGACGTTTTCATGGCATCATTTTCCATATTCAGCTCCTGGAACTCTTTTCTGAACTGTTCAATGTTTTCCTTAATCTGAACATTCCAAGCAGCAATCTCGTCTCTCTCAGAAGATAGCAGTGAACTAACATCTAATTCCTTTAGGTTGTCATTTAGCTGTTTGTTTTTATCTTCTTGATTAGAAATTCTAGATTCTAGTTGACTCTTTTCCCCTTCCAGCTTCTTTATTCTTTTTTCTAGTTCCTTTCTCTCCTGCCCTTGTGCTTTATTTGCTTCCTCCAAAGATCTTATTTGTTCTCTGAGTGTTTCATTCTCTTTCATTTCTCCATCCATATTCCGAATTTTATCATCAAGGCTTGTAACCATTTCCTCTAACTTCTTGATTCTCTGTTTAAGTCCTCTGATGACTACCCCTTCTCCCGCCCCATGGGTGGGAGAGGTTTGGGACAGAGATGGCTTCATTTTTATGTTCTCCCTCTCACAGAATATAGAAAGAAGACGAGAAAGAGGAAAAAAAAAAAAAAAAAAAAAAAAAAAAAAACTTCTAATTTACCTTCACACAGAATTTTTATATCTCCATATAAGTGCTATTTAGTGACTCAGTTTGTCTCCTTTCTGGTAACACACATCTTAACTTAAAAACTTGACCATGGTAATTTACGTATAAAAAGAAAAAGAAAAACAAAAGTCAAACCTGAAGGAAAATTCGAATTTGTGTTCGAGGTGGCACCCACCTGTTTCTGTTATATATTCTTCCTAACTGATAAACTGACTTGCTAACCAAGATATGTTATCACGGGATTTAGACTTTACATTTAACTCAATATATATACAAAATAACAAAATAGCAAACGAGAAAGCTAAAAGAAAAGCAAAAAAAAAAATGAAGAAAATAGGACTGCTGTACTACTTGGCAACTTAACTCAGTACTGTTGACGGGTGGGTATTTGGTAATTTTTTTTTCTTTTATTATTCAATTTTTTCGTGTATCAAACTAACTAACTAGTTAATATAAATGGGAAGGATACTGTTTTTAACAATATATAGAACCACAGGATCAGGTAAAACGGCTCAAGAGCTTTCCCCAGTTTACACAAAAAATTAGGTAATGTGGTGTGAGGCTCCACGTCTGGCAACTCTTCTAGATTTCCCTCAAGGCAGAAACTGGACGGCAGCTTCTCTCTCTTCTCACGAAAAAGTTCTCAATTTTTTTCCTTTAATATGAACAGTCTCGCCTTACAACAAATATTAGTTTTTGTACTCACAATACTCTGCACGATTTCATATTTTTGGAAATTATGGTAAAGTTTTCCACTAAGCACTTTAGTCACTCGAAACTAAAATTTAAGAGGAGCAATTCCGTGTGTGTGTGTGTGTGTGTGTGTGTGTGTGTGTGTGTGTGTGTGTGTGTGTGTGTGTGATTACCTAATTGTGATTACCTAATTGTGTTTACGGGAAAGAGCCAAAGCTCGTATCTTCCCGTCTCCTGATCGGTTCCATTTTAGACTTAATGATACTTATCGTGTGTGTGTGTGTGTGTGTGTGTGTGTGTGTGTGTGTGTGTGTGTGTGTGTGTGTGTGTGTGTGTGTGTGTGTGCTGTGGAATCGATAAGGCAGTATTTGAGGTTACGGAGAAAAGAAGTGTAAACATACTACTTTTGTGTATTCAAATAAAATCCATTTCTGCATGGACGAAGAAATGTACAGTGTTCAAGCAAAGCTTAGATGTATTGCCAGTTTCTTCGTAGCCGACTGGATGTCATAATTGGAAAGAATCAGGAGAGTCAAAACTCTAGGTTGACATTGGAACAACGTGCAATGAGCAGCAAATTCGACTTAATTGTAAGGTGACGTTTTTCAAAGTGAAACAGTTTGACGTCATATTGGTTAGAACTTCCTGTAGTAGTGAATGAATATTGCTGGGGAAATTATACTGAAGGATTCATGAGACTTTTAATACAAGTGATTGATTTATGGTTACTATTAAACGCAAGAGTTGTCAGTCGGTAAAATGCTCACCTCGGAGTAGACAGATCGGTGATCGAGCGTACCGTGGGGCGATAAGATGGGCATCTTACCTTACTTTCCCAACTTCCGGCTGTGTCCATCCTCATGAGATGGGGATTAACAGTGACGCATAAAACGAGGATTAAAGGAGCAAACAGAGTATATTCTCTCTTGGATATAATTATCGTTTATATGTGTAAATTAAAATGCTTCCGATTCATATATATAAATGAATATAAATGAATAAACAAAGAATGAAAGAAAAACAGGAAAAATAAGGAAATATGGAAAAAAGAAGGTAAAGAAAAAATAATAGAAAATAAAGTTTTCCAGGATCATAAAAGATCATCAAATCGAAAAGTTAGAGAACGAAACCAGCATCCTTTTATTAGATAGGAACATGAGCTCCTGTTGTTTGCTCTGTAAAATATTCTACTAAACATCTAAGATCCAAAGTTTCACCCAACCTGGTGCCAAAGTGGAAAAAAAAAAATATGTATCCGCATAATCAAATAAAATAGGAAAGATTTGTAATAATATCTTTTTTATCCTGATACTTATCATAATAGCTGTTTTAACCATTGTACAGAGGCATAGCAACACAATGATGGTTTGGGTATTATATAAGCTCTAAATTGAGATTAGGTAATAATAACAAAGAACATTCTGGAGGTTATAGATGAAGAAAATTCTTCCACGAACGCGGGCAGGAAGTTTTTCTTGTATTTCATTTTTTTTAACTGATTTCTGCGAGACGAGTTTTTCCATATAGCAACAATTCGTGGAGGCACTGTTGCACATCAGATTACACATATCTTATGGCACGCTCTACAAAGACTTTCAGGCGAAAGACGTTGCCACACTATCAACTCCACTGCCACATGGATTAAAAATTCTACTTATAAATGGAACGTCATCAGAAATTTTTTAAGGAGAGGGTCGTTTTTTGTGAAGTTTTGCGATGGCCTCGCTGTCAGTTCATGAGCGCTCCTGCAAAGGTGGTGCAGTAGTTTTTTCCGAAGCTCAGTTTGATAATAGTTGGCGGTTTACAGAATATAAAAATTTGAGTAATACGCCTCTCTCTTAATTATTCAGGTCTTAATATATATATATATATATATATATATATATATATATATATATATATATATATATATATATATATACATATACAATTATATATATATATATATATATATATATATATATATATATATATATATATATATATATATATATATATATATATATATATATATATATACATATATAAACATATATATATATATATATATATATATATATATATATATATATATATATATATATATATATATATATATATATATAGATATATATATATATATATATATATATATATATATATATATATATATATATATATATATATATATATATATCTATATTATATATATATATATATATATATATATATATATATATATATATATATATATATATATATATATATATATATATATATATATATATATATATATATACATATACATATAGCACTATTTTTTCTATTTGTTGTATCACTAATGGGCTAGCTTATCATGTATATATATATATATATATATATATATATATATATATATATATATATATATATATATAAATATATATAAATATATATATATATATATATATATATATATATATATATATATATATATAATATATATATAAATATATATAAATATATATATATATATATATATATATATATATATATATATATATATATATATATATATATATATATATATATATATATATATATATACATATATAAACATATAGTGGCAAAGAATATGATACAATATATCTAGATTTTAGCAAAGCTTTTGATAGAGTTCCTCACAAAAGATTAGTTAAAAAGCTGGAAGCTCATGGTATAGGAGGAGCTGTGCTCAGATGGATCAAACAATGGTTAAAAGACAGAAAACAGAGGGTTTGCATAAATGGAGAGAAATCAGAGTGGGGCTCGGTTACAAGCGGGGTACCACAAGGCTCGGTACTGGGTCCTCTATTATTCATCGTATATCTAAATGATCTGGATTCGGATATCAGTAGTAACCTAAGTAAATTCGCAGACGACACTAAAATAGGTAGAACTATAAATGGAAAAGAAGACATTCATGCTTTACAGGAAGATCTAAATAGATTATCTGAATGGTTGGACAAATGGCAAATGGAATTTAATGTTGAAAAATGTAAAGTAGTTAAAATGGGTACTATAAAAGACAATACTAGTTATAAGCTAAATAACCATGAAATCATGAGTTCTCAGTGTGAAAGGGATTTGGGAGTTCTTGTGAGTAGTAGTCTTAAGCCAAGAGAGCAATGCACAGCAGTCAGAAATAAAGCAAACAGAATTTTAGGATTTATCTCAAGAAGCGTCAGCAATAGGACGGAAAAAGTTATTTTGCAGCTCTATCTTGCATTAGTTAGGCCCCATTTAGATTATGCTGTGCAATTCTGGTCACCCTATTATAGAATGGAAATTGAATCCTTGGAGAGAGTGCAACGAAGAATGACCAAGATGATACACAATATCAGAAATCTACCATATGAGGACAGATTAAAAAAACTTAATCTACATTCTCTAGAGAGGCGAAGAGTTAGGGGGGATATG
>JAXCGZ010020945.1:60000-65000 GCA_037179515.1 Halocaridina rubra | reverse complement strand
CGTCCTCTGACCCCTGCATTTTCTTCACTCCTTGTAACCAGTGGACAAGTTCAATCCGATTAAGAGGCTGAGCTGCTTTTGCCCCCCAGAGTTTTTTCTCTCTTTCTCTCTTACTCTGCATTTTAAACATTTTACTGTTTCCTCCTTGGAACAAAATGGGTGCGGAGCCAGGGCATGACAATCCCTTCCTCTGTATTATCCTCCTGCAAAGTGTCAAGGATTTGTTTTGGCTCAGTCACCTCTTAAAGGGGAAGTTATGGCTCTTATATATAAACAGATAGATATGAAATAAAGGTATTAATTAGAAAAAAAAAAGATTCAGTCATACAACAGATTGCGAAAAGTATAGAAATGAGTAAAATTTAATTTAGTAAACACTGGCGAAAAATCAATATAAGAGATTTAATAGCGCTTAAGGTAACTACAGCTTATGCCCTTTTTGGTATAAAATGGAAATTTAATCATTTTCTTTTTCTTAAAGCGATGAAGAATAACTGGAAAGGACATTAGTTTTTAGAATGACCACAGCCTAATAACCATGTGGAGATGGACATATTATAAATACCATCTTGTAAAAGCTGGGAATAAAAAAAAAAAAAGACGGGATGAGATATTGTCAGCTTCTGGTGTGACAAGAGCTTAATGCTATATCTATAGGAAATAAAAAGAAATACAAATTAATCTCACCAATTTCTTTTTTTTATAAAAATTACGGATATGGTTTTGACAGCTTCCATGTAACAATAGCTTGATGTTCATGTCGATGAAATATAAAATGTTTGAAAATGTCGATGATTGAGGCATTAAGAAAATTCCACGTGGCAACAGCATACGTGTGATACTAGTTTAATATTCGTGCATAATGTAATGACATCGTAGTTGTAGTATTCTAAAAAGGCATACAACAATGTACAAGGAGGACCGCTGGTGAGGCATATATTAATTATGCACCAGGAACAGTAATTCTTTAGGCGAAGGTAAAACAATTACTTTTTTATATAAATCAGCGGATGAATGCTTGGCTCCATAATTCCATTCCCCAAAATTAATTGTGGAACATCTCTTTGTCAAAACCTATCGCCGGAGAGGATTCAAAGAATACAACATAAGATAATTGGGGTCATAATGGAACACTAGATTCACGAACACGGTCATCGGTAAAGGCAAATACGACCCAGATGAAGCTCTAATGTAAAAAAGTTATAAATATATGTAAAAAGTGTATATGAACTAATAATAAAACTAGATGTAGCCTTTAAATTATTTCTCCTTATATCTTTGTAACGTCTGATCTTCTCATGCTCATATGAAGTCGTTAGATTTCACTTGCTTCTTGAAAAGTGTGTTGGTCTGGCAGGAATATGTTCAGCACGTTACCCTTCCTGACACCATCCCTCCTTAATGATCCAGCTTGAGATTCCAGAAACTAGATTTCAACATAAACTAACCTTCCTTTTATAAAGTAGTTTAGAGTACAAGAAACCACGATAAAAAGCATTTACTGTACAATATACGTATTGTTTCTGGGCAGTGCATACAACACAGTGCTTGCTTATAGAAACACTAGAATCCATTTGCTTAGCGGATACAGTGTCTGATTCCTGCCCAGGAAGTTACACGTTCAAACTCCCTAAGTGCTTTGTACAGCTTCCCTTTGTTAGAATCCATTAGGGATAAGAAGAAAAGGGTAGTGGCGTCCCTCTCGTAGCTAGTGTCCCCTTGTCTACTCCATAGACTCAGTGAGCAAGCCATTAAAAGTGTTGGGTCTATGGCGGCACATGTAATTAAATACAGCACATTCAGATTGAAAAACAGAGATCAATATAATATGGTCGCTATATCACAACATTAATATGCATAGTTCATAAGTAACCACCATAGATTATATAACCGTAAATGCACTTTCTAAGACTGCATACAAAACGTACGATAACATGCGTAGTAATCTCGACACTTTAATTGTTGTGCACTCTAACATATAACCATAAAGTATAGATTAACTTTATTTTCGAAACATCAACGGAAATATTAGAGATATTGTTTTGTGAGGATGTGGCCGAGTTTAAGTGTATAATGGTTCACCTTTGTTTCACTCACTATTCACACATCCATCTTTCTGGTTATAAGCTTACTACTGATGCCCACCCTTTGCTTTCACTCATTTCACAATCAGACACATTCAGGTTGGAGTTTTCCTACCATAATCTTGGTTGGAGGTCTCCTGGTATAATTCCCAAGTATGCCTTGGCTCTTTGCTAGAACAAATACGATGGGGGGAGGGGGATCCCAATCCTCTCGCTATGCCCAAAGTGGTCGATTTTTGCCACACTAAGGAGAACGATGGGAAGGATTTCTTGTTCATCGCTAGAGGAGATGGAAGAAGAAAATGAGAGAAAGTATTGTATCATAATATTACTGATACTAAGAATAAAATTCTCAGATATCAAACAATATACTATCGATGCCTAGTCCATAGCTAATCAAGAACGCCTCGCAAAAATATGAACTCCATGAAAAGAAGCCATACATAATAACTCTAGGCCTATGTCTGATCAAACATATTTACAAATTTGTCATTTGGGATACCAATACCTTTGATTAGAGGACAAATACAAGTCACACTATACTATGATCTCCATCATATCATCCAGTCTGTCTATGTATAGTTCTGTCATACACTCGACAAATGACTTCACTCATTGAAATTCTTTCCATTTCTCCCATTTGTTCTTTTTCCCTAAAATATCTTAAATAAATAATTTTTCCAAGAATTAGAATTTAACTTTGTGTTTCTAAGAATTTTCCGCATATCATTCCTTATTATTTATTTAAAACAAAGATATAAAATATTCCATATAATTAAGCAGGAGTCTTGAACTTATGTTTTCTCGACATTTGCTATCTTGAATATAAGTTCAAAACGAAAAACCGAGGTACCAACAACCCCCCCAGGTTACCCTGAAAACGAATAAAAGATTTATCTCTGAGAAACAATTGCAGAAGAAAGACACAAAATAATATTATATAAAATTTTTAGAAAACAGTAAAAAATAATGCTAAGAACTTAAAGGACTAGTTTTTCTTTTTCTTTTTCTTTTTTTCATCCTAAATGTTTTCACATTTTGGGTTTCTCTTCGTGTATCTTATCTATGCCAAACGAACCTTCCTCCATCAGGAAGAGTTTCGTCTGGTCTGAACCTTTCAGTGCCTGACAATAGACTCTGACAAGAGATTTTCATCAAATTTACAGTACCCGAAGAGATGTTCTAACACAACCTTTCAAGATAAACCTTCCGACATTGCAAAAACACACTTCGTGCATTTTAACAGTACCGTGATTCTCTCTGGTAATGTTATCAGTACTAATGGTGATCTTCATCATCACGATGGGCAATTTATTTATTTGGTTATTTAGTTACATGAATATATGATAAGCATTCATGAATTATCTATATATCTACGCATGCAAACACACATTAACACATATGAACACATGCATACATATGCAGAGGCACACACACAGGCATATATATATATATATATATATATATATATATATATATATATATATATATATATATATATACGTATATATATATATATATATATATATATATATATATATATATATATATATATATATATATATATATATATATATATATATATATATATATATATATATATATATATATATATATATATATATATATATATATATATATATATATATATATATATATATATATATATATATATATATATATATATATATATTATATATATATATATATATATATATATATATATATATATATATATATATATATGAATAACTCTAAACTGTTACTATACAGTGTAAATTTGTAGGGCAAGGCCCATTAAAGAAAACAACGTGAACATTTTTTAAAGTAATTTTTAAAGTAATTAATATCGTGACCCAATCTGGTCACCTCCTCTAAAAAAAATCAAGGCCGTATTTCTTTGCACTGTGCTTTGAAAGAGTGACCATATAAGGTCACGAAATTAATCAGATAAAATTTTTATCGTTTTTGTTAATGGGTCTTTTCCTAACCATTATAAGTGCATCGAATCTGGAAGAGAACATCAGGGGTGCTATGTGACAAGAAAATCAGTGCTAGAGTGAAAGGAAAAGTGTACAAGTCAGTTGTGAGACCAGCGTTGCTGTACGGAGCGGAGACGTGGCCGGTGAAAAAGGTTCAAGAAAGGAAGATGGTTGTCGCAGAAATGAGAATGCTGAGGTGGATGTGTGGGGTGACGAGGGAGGACAGGATACGAAATGACCGGATCAGAGGAACAGTGAAGGTGGTGGAGGCGTCGGCGAAAGCGCAGGAGAGGAGATTACAGTGGTTCGGTCATGTGAAGAGGAGAGAAGAAGACTACGTGGGTGTGAGAGTGATGGAGATGGACGTGGAGGGCAGACGTAGATGAGGAAGACCTAAACTACGGTGGAAGGACCGACTGAAGGAGGATCTCAGAGAGAGACAGCTGGAGGAGGAGCAAGTGATGGACCGGAACCAGTGGAGACGACTAGTGAAGAGATGCGACCCCATATGAAAATGGGAACGCAAATAGAGGAAGAAGAAGAAGAATAAGTGCATCGAATCTGAGCCCGATCCCTGACCTTAATAGCCATGGAGCAAAGACGGTCAAACCAAGGATTAGGGGGAGAAAAAGTTTCCGTGGAGGAGAGGATGATTGCCTCCATTCCTGAGGTAATGATATGCACGCACACACACACAATATATATATATATATATATATATATATATATATATATATATATAATATATATATATATATATATATATATATATATATATATATATATATATATATATATATATATATATATATATATATATATATATATATGTATGTATATACATATATATCCATGCATATACACACGCACATCCACACACACATCCCAGGAGTCAACATGGCAGGGAAGACTTGAACAAAAATAAAGCTAGGGT
>JAXCGZ010020945.1:42500-55000 GCA_037179515.1 Halocaridina rubra | reverse complement strand
ACTTCTAATGCCCCTCCAGTGATTAATCATGCACTCTAACTTTGCTCTTAGAGTCTAAAGTTCATGGAAAGCTAAAGTCATTCCTAGATTGAACCAAACAAAGTCACAAATCTAATCATCTTATTCCATACTGAGTGAGTTTATTCCCAATCTAATCCTTTTGAAATCACCAACAACGGAACAGATTTCAATAATCACGACAACTTGTAAAGGTTGAAGATCCACATTGGCAATGTTCATTTGTTGACGGCTGTAATAGTTTTTACCTCCATATAAAGACTGTATAAATATTACTTATATTCACTGTTATTTTTGAGGATAAATAACATCTTATGATCTTATAAACTGTGGTTTTCTGAGCCAGAAAGAAAAGTTTAAGGCTTCGTGAAACAAACAAACAAACAAACATTTATTTCCATTTTTGTACAATGGCTATTCTTCTAAAAGTAAAAGTAACTTATAAGTAGACATGTAATTGAACTAATAAGTAAGAGGGTAATACATACAGTAAAATTAAATGTAGCTTTCATAGAAAATAATAATGATGTAATAAAAATTTTAGCAATAATGTTAATAATATAGTAATAATAACACTAGATACAGTATCGTTATTATCGGCATCATTACCATAACTGTTTTCCTTTGAATGAGAATAATTAGTTCTTAACTTAGAGTACAGAGAAGTCGATATCAGTTTACATATAGAGAGGTTAGTGTTAAGGGAAATTACATTAAATCATTAAGTTTCGTTTATGAATGAGCAGCAACTATTTGTCCAAAAGAAAACTATATAGTTTGCCTTTGAAAGCTGTGAAGGAAGATGTATTTTTAAGATGCTCTGGAATATTGCTCCAGAGTGCTGGCCCTTTAATAGTGATCATCTTTGAACCTGCTTCTGTGTTTGTTCTCTGAATAAAGAGCTCACTGCTCTGTTAGTGTTGGATATCCCTGACTGTTTTTAAATCAAATAACCAGCTAGGATAATGATTGTCCAAAATTTTGTATATAAAAATATCAAGACATTAGTCTAGAGCAAATCAGCTATATGATATAACTTAAGCTAAACATCTTGCATGATATTGGACTGTATTCCGGGTTCTTTCAATAAATTTCTCTTCCAAGAGAATTAACACGTAAAGAATTAATAGTGAACGTCAAAGATCTTAAAATCTGCTTAAAACAAAGCAAATCTGTGCATGACCATCATACTTTCTTGCTACATCAGAGATATCAGGCTATATCTTACTATGGTCTGCAATTAATAAATCAGTGACATGTGCCACCGTAAGCATTTATTGCTTGAAACCAGTGATACTAGAATGCGAACATTGTAAAGATGAGTAATCCCCAAAACCCCATGGAAAGTCCAATAACCCAGTAAATTATTAGGTTAGGTTAGGTTAGGTTAGGTTAGGTTGGAGGTTGGGCATTGGGTTGGGTTGGGTTGGGTTAGGTCGGGTTAGCTTAGCTTGAGTTGGGTTAGATTACTTGTTTTGTAAGCATGCATAACTCTAGAGCACCCTGAGGTCACTTTTATTTTTAAACTCTGAAAATTCTAACGTAAAAGTGTACACACATCTAATTTATTGAAAAATCAAAAAGTAATTTCTTCAAGCTTGAAGGTAAACTTCACTTGCATTAATAACCTACCGTTTAATAAAACATTTCTGTAAGTTTGTACACTTATGACCCTAAACAACCAAGGCTAGGCTTATTTTTTTTTTAATCAATACTCGAAGATCATATTATCATGGAATAAGATGCTTGCGAAACACCTCTTGTACATTTATAATATCAAATGTCTAAACTACAGCAAAAGTTTATTTTGCGGGTTTATATGGTACCATTAATCCCCATTCAAAGGGGGTAGCCACAAACAGCTTGGGGCTATGCCCTTCCTAACGTCTTGCAGTGGGTTCAAACATGGGTTTTCACATCTGATGTCAAGGTCTAAATTACTGTAAATATAATATATATATATATATATATATATATATATATATATATATATATATATATATATATATATATATATATATATATATATATATATATATATATATATATATATATATATATATATATATATATATATATATATATATATATATATATATATATATATATATATATATATATATATATTGACTTTGTGTCTTTCTTTTAATATCTGTCCACTTGCCATGAGTCCTTATTATCTTCTCACCTCTATGCCGAAGTTCTCTATATTGGAGACTTCAATGTACATCACAGTGAGTGATTTAATTCTTCTCACACTGATATCGGAGGAAGTGAAGTCCTTGCTTCCTCTATTACTCACGATCCGGTACAAAATATCAAACATCCTACTCATGTTCCAGATCGAAACACACATGCAGCCAACACTCTTCACCTATTTCTTATTTCTAATCCTTCAAAGTACTCATATTCTGTGCTTTCCAATCTTGGTGAATCTGACCCCTCAGTGATCTCAATCTCTTCCATTTTCGCTCCCTATCCATCAATTCTTCCTACACAGCACCACTTTTGGCACTTCAAACGCACCCAACGGGAAGATTTGCGAGACATCCTCTTTGACTTCCCGTGGGATGACTACTGCTTCTGGTCCTGCAACCGTGATCAGGTAGCCCTAAAAGTTACTGAAGTCATAACCTTGGGAATGGAGGCATTCATCCCCTCCTCTATGAAAACTTTTTCTCCCTCATATCCTGGGTTTGAGCGTGCCTGCTGCATGGCTATTCAAGACCAGGGATAGGGCACTCGCTCTGGTTTTATTACAGCTAGGAATAGCTGTGCTGCTAAGATTAGAAGGTCTAAAGCTTCCTTTATAAAGAAGGAATGTTGATGATCCTTAGACGGAAACTTCTTTCCCAGTTACTATGATGATTGCAATCAGAATTATGCTATATATATATATATATATATATATATATATATATATATATATATATATATATATATATATATATATATATATATATATATATATATATATATATATATATATATATATATATGTATATATATATATATATATATATATATATATATATATATATATATATATATATATATATATATATATATATATATATATATATATATGACCTTAACTCCTCTCCCACTGTTAAATGCTTTTGGTCCTAAGCCAAAAACATTTCCAAAAACTTTTGTAACCCAAGCTTTCCTCCTCTAATTTGTTCTGGTTCTATAGCTTGCCCACTCAATGACAAAGCCCCTCTCTTTGGCTCTCATTTTTTCTGCCAGCTCTTCTGTAAACGATTCCAGCACACATGTCCCTCATTCTTTACCCCTCTCCAACCCTATGCCCTTCCTTATACTTTCTTAACGCAAAGTTCATAAGGTTCTTTGCTCACTAAAGACAAACAAGGAATCTGGTCCTGATGGTCTTCCTGCATGGTTCCTTAAGGAGTTTCAGATGAACTGACTCCCATGGTTTGCTGTCTTTTTCACCTCATTCTCTCAACCAGTCTCTATCCTTCATCTTGGAAGCATGCTCTGGTGTTACCTGTTCCTAATTAGGGTGACCACTCTATTCCTTCAAACTACCAACGTTTTGCCCTAACATCTATCACTAAAATACTCGAAACTTTGCTCAAAGCTCAATTTTTGAAACATCTAGAATCTAACTCACTTATCCCCAATCACCACTACGGCTTCAGTTCCTAACTTGCTCACGTATGGTCATCTTCTCAGAGGAACTATGGGAATCCTTTATCATTGCCCTTGATACCTCTAAGGTTTTTGACAGAGTCTGGCACAAGGCTATGTTGACCACACTCTCTGCTTTTGGCTCTACCCCATGTCTTTGTTCTCTGATTCCCAGTTTTCTTTCTGACCGTTTTATATATGTGGTTATTGACGGTGCAACATCTAGACCAGTCCCTGTTGCCAGTGGTAGCCCACAGGGCGCTGTTCTCTCAACTACTCTGTTTTTTCTTTTCATCAACGATCTCCTTCAGTCCCCATCCTCCTCTCTTCTTCATGACTTTGCCGACGATTCTATCCTTCAGTTTTCCTTTGCCTTTTCTTCACAACCTTCATCTGCTACTCATAATCAGTCTCATATCACTCTTTGTTTTACTCTCACCTCTGATTTGCAGAAGGTATCTGAGTGCGGCACCCAAAATTTAGTTAAATTTAATGCCTCTAAGACACAGTTTCTGGCTATCTCTTTATCTACTCCTCCTGATACCCCTATTGTCTTTTTAACTAACAATTATTTACCTCTTAATTCCAATAACATGGTAGGAATCCCGAAAGTCTCTAACTTATCTTGGAGGAAACACATAATCCAAATTTCTAAATCTGAATCCAAGAAATTGAGGGGTCTATTTTGTTTTCATCATTAATTTTCCTCTTTACAGTCACTTAAAATCTATAAAGTTGTTATCCGTATCTGCTTAGAATACTGCTTGCACATCTGGGATGCTACTTCATATACTTATCTCCTTGACAGTGTTGAATCGAAGGCAATCAGACTCATTAATGACCTTTCTCTAACTTCTAATCTCATTTCTCTTTCTCTTTGCGTAAGGTATCATAATTTTCTCTTTTCTATCACTACTACTCCACCACTGCTCTGATGAGTTGGCGAGTTGCATCCCTCCTCCACTGCCTAGACCAAGTAACACTCGCCATAAACATATGTGAAAACATGAATCACATTTTAACCCTGACTGGGACTCGAACCTAAGACACATAATTACTGTACCAACAAAGAAAATGCGAAAATGAAGCCACGAGTGAGGTTGGCAAGAAGCTGTAATATGATTAAAGAGGCATTCATAATGTCTGAGGTTCGAGTCCCGGGCCTGGTGTAAAATATGATTCATGTTTTCACATATGTTAATGAGTTTATCTGATCATTACTGATACCTATATAGCATGGGATGTGAAGTAAATGAAAAAATGAAGCCATGAGTGAGGTTGACAAGAAGCTGTAATATGAATAAAAAGGCATTCACAAAGAATGCATTCATCCCTAGCAAAGAAGTTAGCTGTGATGTTTGCTTCATCTTTTAGACCTTCAGTGGTGTATTTGGTAGAGCCTTGGCCCAGTAATTATGTCTTAGGTTTGAGTCCCGGTCAGGGGTAAAATGTGATTCATATATATATATATATATATATATATATATATATATATATATATATATATATATATATATATATATATATATATATATATATATATATATATATATATATATATTTCATATGTTAGTGAAGCATTGGAGAGGCTTATAGTTACTACACAAGGTTCCAGGACCCATTGTTCCAGATATATATATATATATATATATATATATATATATATATATATATATATATATATATATATATATATATATATATATATATATATATATATATATATATATATATATATATTTCATATGTTAGTGAAGCATCGGATAGGCTATATAGTATACTATACTAGGTATCCAGTACCTATAGTTCCATATATATATATATATATATATGTATATATATATATATATATATATATATATATATATATATATATATATATATATACATATATATATATATATATATATATATATATATATATATATATATATATATATATATATATATATATATATATATATATATATATATATATATATATATATATATATATATATAGTATATATATATATATATATATATATATATATATATATATATATATATATATATATATATATATATATATATATATATATATATATATATATATATATTCCCTGCATGTCGTAAGAGGAAATGTTGAAAGAGAACGGAGTGACTGCATTGGAATGGTTAGCGAGAGTGCTTAATAAATGATTTATATTGTCAATGGTGACAGTGGAATGGGTGATTGCTTGTATAGTGCCCCTATGCAAAGGTAAGGGAGATGTATATGAATGCAGTAATTTTAGGGTTATTAGTTTGTTGTGTGTTGTAGGAAAAGTGCATGGTAGAATAAGACAGAAAATGTGATCGTGGAAGTGCAGAGTGGTTTTCGGAGAGGTAGAGGTTGTACAGATCAGATTTTTATAGTTAGGCAGTCATGTGAGAAAAGCAAAGGGTAAGGATGTGTAATCTGTATTTTTGGATCTGGAGAAAGCGTATGATGGAGTTGTATGAGAGTCAAAGTTGAATGTTTTGAGGTTATATGGAATTGATGGTAGACAATTTCAAGCAGTGAAGAGTATGTATGAGGGCAGTAGAGCTTGTGTTAGGGTAGGGAATGAAATGAATGAGTGATTTCCAATGAGTGTGGGACTGAGACAGGGATGCGTGATGTCACCATGGCTGTTCAATTTGTATATTGATGGAGTCGTAAGAGAGGTGAATAAGTGAGTGCGTGGTCGAGGTTTGAGATTGGTAGATGGGGATGATAACGAGTGGGAGCTGAATCAGTTGCTGTTTGCAGATAATACTGTGGTGGTGGCAGCTTCAGAGGAGAAGCTGTGTCAGTTAGTGTCAGAATTTGGAATGGTGTGTGAGAGAATGAAGTTCTGAGTGAATGTGGGAAAGAGTAAGGATATGAGGTGTACAAGAAATGAGGATGGTGCTGGATTGAATGTTATATTGAATGGAGAGACACTTGAGGAAGTTGATCAATTTAAGTATTTAGGCTCGGTTATACCTGCAGTTGGTGGAGTGGAATCAGATGTGTGTCACAGAGTGAATGAAGGATGTAAAGTGTTGGGTGCATTGGAAGGAGTGATGAAGAATCGAGGGTTGGAAATTAATATTAAAAAAGTTTTGTATGAGAAAGTGGTTATGCCATCTGTGTGATATATGGATCAGAGTTATGGGGTATGAAAGTAAGTGAGAGACGGAAACCAAATATGTTTGAGATGAAATGCCTGAGGAGTATGATTGGTGTATCTCGGTTTGATAGGGTTAGGAATGAAGTGGTGAGAGCAAGAACGGGTGTGAGGAGAAAATTGGCAGCAAGAGTAGATATGAGTGTTCTGAGATGGTTTGGCCATGTGGAGAGGATGGATGATGAAAGACTGCTGAAAAAGGCGATGAATGTGAGAGTTGATGGGAGAAATGCTAGATGGAGGCCTAGGTTTGGGTGGATAGATGGAGCAAGGAGAGCCCTGAATGATAGGAGGATGGATGTGAGGGAAGCAAGTGAGCGTGCTAGGAATAGGAATGAGACGAGCGATTGAGACGCAGCTCTGTTGGGCATCTGCTGTTACCACGAGGCTGTTTCTTACAGAGGTAGCCTTGTGGTAGGGGCAGTAGGGGAGTTGGCAGTTGTGAAGCGACACAGGTTGTGGAAGAGCCGGGAGGATGGGCTGTGGAACTCCAGCAGTGCCATGTGAACGGTCACCATCTCCCTCGTCATTGCCCATAATTAAAGTAATCCCCGTACTATTTCTTTTTTTATGTCGGCTACCCCCCAGTGGGGATAAGAGCTAAGGTGGATAGAATATATATATATATATATATATATATATATATATATATATATATATATATATATATATATATATATATATATAGATATATATATACATATATATATGTATATATATATATATATATATATATATATATATATATATATATATATATATATATATATATATATATATATTTGTATATTTTGGCAGTAAATTTTCTTGTATACATAGTTTGTTGAATATGACCGCTGTTTTTGCATTTGCAATTTTCTTGCATAACTTTTCCAATGTTCTTACAATAACTTTTTCATTATTGTTGAGACTATATCATAAGTCGGAAAATTTAAGAGAATTCATAACGTTTCGTACAGCTTCGTACATTGTCAAATGATTTTCTACTTAGTAGTGGATGGAGGTTATATATGATATTAGATATCATATATAACCTCCATCCACTACTAAATAGATAATCATTTGACAATGTACGAAGCTGTAGTAAACGTTATGAATTTTCATAAATTTTCCGACTTATTATATAGTCTCAACAATAATGAAAAAGTTATTGTAAGAACTTTGGAAAAGTTATGCAAGAAAATTGCAAATGCAAAACAGCGGTCATATTAAAAAAAATAAATTAAAAAAAAAAAAAAAAAAAAAATATATATATATATATATATATATATATATATATATATATATATATATATATATATATATATATATATATATATATATATATATATATATATATATATATATACACACGCATATATATATATATATATATATATATATATATATATATATATATATATATATATATATATATATATATATATATATATATATATATATATATATATAAATATATATATATATATATATATATATATATATATATATATATATATATATATATATATATATATATATATATATATATATATATAGCCAGCAATTTTCTTCCATTTACACCATTACGTAAATGAGCACGCCCAACTTTGAATTCAGACCAAACTTCGTAATTCTCCAAATACCATCGAAGTTTAGATAAGCCAACCGAAAGTATTTCCAGTGGTAGTAGACGAAGTTCTAATGGCATCTCAGCGGATGCCTTGGGTGGTATTAGCGCTTCATTTATGTCGTTGATGCAGTGCCCGAGATTAGAAAATAAGGGATTGGAAATAGTAAAAACGAAATTCCGCGGGCCTGTGTGCTACATTGATATTGTATAGATCGGTACGTTAAAGACAGAGACAGGAGGTAAATAAGATTTATCCTGTTAACAACTAAACAGGTTATAAGTGCTTTTGTAATAATTTACTTATATAGCAATACCTGATTTCTTCTGTTACTTTAAATATATATATATATATATATATATATATATATATATATATATATATATATATATATATATATATATATATATATATATATATATATATATATATGTATATATATATATATATATATATATATATATATATATATATATATATATATATATATATATATATATATATATATATGCATATATATATATATATATATATATATATATATATATATGTATATATATATATATATATATATATATATATATATATATATATAATATATATATATATATATATATATATATATATATATATATATATATATATTGCTGTGCTCAAGGAAGAATAGTAAGCTAATTCACGTATCTACTCGTTTCTTAAGCAGGCAGATAATATAGCAGTTATCACAACTGCTGCTCTTATTCAAAAGTATGTATGTATGTATGTATGTATGTATGTATGTATGTCTGTATGTATGTATGTATGTATGTATGTATGTATGTATGTATGTATGTATGTATGCATGTATGTATGGGTGCTCTTCTTATATGTGCTCTATCAACAATCTATGATCTACCATTGTTTTGGGCAAAATATTAAAAAGTCAGAAAATAATTAAGATGAATTTATTTAGAAATATAAAGGTAAAGAAAATTCACCTAATCTAACCTAACCTTATGTTAGGTTAGGTTAAATTAGGTTAGGTTAGGTTAGGTTAGGTTAGGTTAGGCTTAGGTTAGGTTTGGTTAGGTTAATTGTTTGCTTAGGTAAATTAATTCAAAATACCTTGGTAGAGCACGTATGGGAGTGTAAATGTCAAAAACTAGCTACTTTGATTGTTAAATGGAAAAATCTTAGTAGAGAACGTATTGGCATGTGAATATGAAGATCACATATTGGAAGAGCACCGTATATACATAAGCATGTATGTATACCTATGATTGACGAAAGAGCATACATACTTTGACAAATACAACAACCCTAAGTGATTAACTAAATAATAATTCTATGCCATCAGAAATTGCACCCATTCCCTCTTCCAACAACTCAGTCATTTTGGGGGTGGAGGGACAGGGGGCTCCTTAAAAAAAGTTCAGGGAAAGGCCATGGCATTTTCCACAATATAATTTCCAGGAAAGGTTCTTTTTTTTTGGAGAGAGAGAGAGAGAGAGAGAGAGAGAGAGAGAGAGAGAGAGAGAGAGAGAGAGAGAGAGAGAGAGAGAGAGAGAGAGAGAATAATAGCATATCGTGATCGTAGAAGTGCGTGTTCAGCACATCACACAAAACCTATGTCTGACCACACTTTCCCTATATTATTAAGGAAAATAGGTACTTAGACAAATCCATCATATCCCCTACAATATAGACGGAGCTTGCATGATCCAAATGCGACTGAGGAATGTCTGGGTTTCTTTTTTTTTTTTTTTTTTATGAGTGTGACACATGGACGGGCAAAAAAAAAAACTGCCCTCATCAGTAAAGGTCCGGGCACAAGAAAACATTAAGACGAAGGAAAAGAAAAAGTTTATGGACAAGGCAGAGATGAGGTAATGCTACACAAAAGAAACAGCTAGACTGAAAAAATAATCAAAGTACTGAGGACCTAGAGATATGGAGGATTAGGCCCTGAGATGACGATAGATCCACTTTTTGAAGGAACATAGGTTATAATAATTAGGAAGGACAGAAGGAGGAAAAAAGTTCAACAGTCTGGAGGGAGATGGGAGGAAGCAGTCGCAGCACTGATCAATCCATAAGCTACAAATCTCCACACATTGCCTGTGAGACAAGGCCATTTGGCAAGTGTTTTGCAGCCTCGGCAGTGGGGGAGAGGGATGTAACTCACCAACTCATCAGAGCAGATATGGAAGTAGTAGCAATAGAAAAGAGAAAGGGATGACACCTTATGGCAAAGAGAAAGAGAATCCAGATTAGAAGTACGAGAAGGATCATTGATGAGTCTGACGGCCTTAGATTCAACCCTATCAAGGAGATAAGTATAAGAAGCTCACCAGATGTGTGAGAATTAATCTAAGCAGGGATGGAAAAGACTTTTATAGATTTTACGTAACTGTAAAGAGTTAAAGTAATGACGATAACAAAACAGAACCCCCAATTTTTTGGATGCAGATTTAGAAATTTAGATTATGTGATTCCTCCAAGACAAGTTAGAGTCTATATGGATTCCTCATATGTTAATAGAATTAAGAGGGTAAATTTAGTTAGTTTTGAAGACAATAGGGTAATCAGGATGAAAAGAAGATGAAGAGCTTGCCAGAAACTGTGTCTTGGAGGAATTGAATTTAAGAAATGTTGGGTGCCTTACTCATATACTCTATGCAAATCGGAGGTGAGAATAGAAGAAAGAGTGATACGAGACTGATTACGAGTAGCATATGAAGGTTGTGAAGAAAAGGCAGAGGAAAGCCAAAGGTAGAATCATCAGCAAAGGTGTGAAGAAGAGAGGAAGATAGGAAATGTAGAAGATCATTGATGAAAAGAAGGAACAGAGTAGGTGAAAGACCAGAGCCCTGCGTAACACTACTCGTAACAGGGAATGGGTTATTTGTTGCACTGTCAACAACTACAGATATGAAACGGTCAGAAAGAAAACTGGAAATCAGAGAACAGAGAGAAGGGGTAAAGCCTTAGAGATATCAAGGGCGACGACAAAGGATTCCCCATAGTTCCTCAGAGAAGATTACCATACATGAGTTAGATAGGACAGGAGGTCACCAGTGGATTTTGCCTTTCGGAAGCCATACTGGTGATCGGAGATAAGTGAGTTAGATTTAGGATGTTTCAAAAGTAAGCACTGAACAAAGTTTCAAAAACTTTAGCGATTGAAGATGTTAGGGCAATAGGTCGGTAGTTTGAAGGAATAGAGCGGTCACCCTTCTTAGGAACAAGTTGTACTAGAGCATGCTTCCAAGATGAAGGATAGATACGAGTTGAGAAAATAAGGCGAAAAAGACAGCAAAGCACGAGAGTCAGATCATCTGCAAACTCCTGAAGGGACCTTGTAGAAGATACCATCGGGACCAGATTCCTTGTTTGTCTTTAGCAAGAGAAGAACCTTATGATCTTTTCATTAAGAAAGTATAAGGGAGGGCATAGGGTTGGAGAGGGGTAACGATTGAGGGACATTTATGATGGAATCGTTTGTGGAAGAGTTGTCAGAAAAATGAGAGCCAAAGAGAGTGGCTTTGTCATTGGGAGAGCAAGTTATAGAACCATCAGAAGGAATGAGAGGGGGAAAGCTTGGGTTACAGAAGTTTTTGGAGAGGTTTTTGGCAAAGGACCAGAAACATTTGTTTGTGGGAGAGGAGTTAAGGTCATCACCTTTCCTTTTTCTGGCTGATAATCTTTTCCTCCACTACCTCTATATCTCTTGCTTCTGCTACTGTTCTCCAAACGCCATTGACTTTGAATCATTCTTTGAATATCTGTCCTCTTGCTCGGAGTCCTTACTATCTTCTCGCCTACATGCCGAAGTTCTCTATATTGTAGACTTGAATGTATACCACAGTGAGTGCCTTAATTCTTCTCACACTTCTCACACTACTCTTATTCTGTGCTTCTTGGTAAATCTGACTATTCTGTGATCTCAATTTATTCCATTTTCACTCCACCTCATCCAATGCCTCCTACTCAAAGCCGCCTTTGGCGCTTTGAGTGTACCAAACGTGAAGATTTACGTAACTTCCTCTTTGACTTCCCATAAGAA
>JAXCGZ010020945.1:20000-37500 GCA_037179515.1 Halocaridina rubra | reverse complement strand
CTTCTCCCTACTTTTACCTTGCAGCCATCCCTCAAAAGCCCTCTTTTTCTCTTCCACCTTCATTTTCACCCCTTCATTCCACCACTCGCTGCCCCTCCTCATGCTACCTCCAACAAACCTCTTTCCACACACATCACTTGCATGTCCCACAAAACATTCTTTCATCAACCCCCATTCCTCCTCTAACTCCCCAACTTCTCTTTCTTTCACCCTGTCATATGTCACTTTCAGCCTGTCCTGATATTCCTGTCTCCTCTCTGGCTTTTTCAACTCTTCCACCTTCACCATTTCCCTTCTACATCCCCCCACTCTATTTCCCCACTCTTTTGCTACTACCACTTTTGCTTCAACCAAAAAATGATTAGACATCCCAGCAGCCACACCTCTAAATGCATGCACATCTTTCACTCTACCAATCATTCTCTTTGCTACCAACACATAATCCATCAATGCTCTTTCTTTCACTCTTCCATTTGCCGCTCTCATCCATGTATACTTATTTATTAACTTCTTGAAAAAAACTATTACCTATCACCAACTCTTGCTCCACACACATATTTAACAATCTCTCGCCACTCTCATTCCCACCTGGTACCCCATACTTTCCTACAACACCTTCTACATCTTCATCACCCACTCTGGCATTCAAGTCATCCAACACAACTACATAGTTCCTTCTACTCAGACCATCCACACATCTAGTTAACTCATTCCAGAATTCATCCTGCTCTTCCTCATTTCTCTCACATCATGGCCCATGTGCACTAACAAAAGCCCAACATTCCCTACCTATCCTAGCCCTCACCCACATCAGCCTAGATGACACTTCTTTCCATTCCACTACCTGATTTACCATCCAGCAATAATGCCACACCTTCTCTTGCTCTCCCCCTTTCAACCCCAGACACCCTACCTGTCACTTCACCAAATGCCACTTCTCCTTTTCCTTTCATCTTCATCTCACACAGTGCCAATACATCCATCCTCCTCCTACCAAACATATATCCAATCTCACATCTTTTGCTCTCTATCGTACTACAACCACGCACATTTAGACACCCCAAAACTAGAGTGTGGTGGGAAGTTATTTTCCCCTCTACTCCCCTTCTTCTTTGATGTCTAGAAGGAAGTTAATACAAGGGAGGGATTCCCAGTCCCCTCGCCCCGTCCACTTTTAGTCGCCTCTTACGACACGCAGGGAATACGTTGGAGTCAATGGTGAGATCAGATTTTGATAAGAATGGCATTATCCGTTATGCAGTTCTCCTGTAAAATAAGTACATGTAAACGATTTCTAATTATATATGTATATGTGTATGCATGAATAAATAAATAAATAAATATATATATATATATATATATATATATATATATATATATATATATATATATATATATATATATATATATATATATATATATATATATATATATATATATATATATATATATATATATATATATATATATATATATATATATATATATATATATATATATATATATATATATATATATATATATATATATATATATATATATATATATATATATATATATATATATATATATATATATATATATATATATATATATATATATATATATATATATATATATATATATATATATATATATATATATATATATATATATATATATATATATATATATATATATATATATATATATATATATATATATATATATATATATATATATATATATATATATATATATATATATATATATATATATATATATATATATATATATATATATATATATATATATATATATATATATATATATATATATATATATATATATATATATATATATATATATATATATATATATATATATATATATATATATATATATATATATATATATATATATATATATTAATATATATATGCGTATATATATATATATATATATATATATATATATATATATATATATATATATATATATATATATATATATATATATATATATATATATATATATATATATATATATATATATATATATATATATATATATATATATATATATATATATATATTTTTATTTATTAATGCATACACATATACATATATAATCAGAAATCGTTTACATGTACTTATTTTACAGGAGAACTGCATAACGGATAATATCATTCTTATCAAAATCTGATCTCACCATTGACTCCATATATATAAAGGTGAACTCACTAAGACTGCTCAATTCTTTCAGACTGCCACATGGGATGTCGCTAATCTCCCTTTTAAACCCTCAAGAGGTATTTATGAAAACTCATGAGAAGTCACTACCCTCTCTTTACTTCCTACAAGAAATTCTAGATACTTTCCAAACCGAGTTTGGAAATCGAAAGTGAGACTTCCTGAATGTTTATAATAGTAATGACGTATTGTTGTTTGTAAAGAGAGTACCTCATGAACACCACTAACCCTGAACCAGCGAATATAGAAATTAACATGGTTTATTTATGATTCTCTTTGTCGAAAAATGGGTTCCCTGCGATGTTATGTGTTGACAGATATACTCATAGAAAATGCATCATGCTTTTTCAGATTCACTGGATCACAGTTACTTGGCTTTGTAAAATCCGCCAACAACTTTTCTGAGAGATAGTACATTCAAGAATGTATATAAACCAGCAAGAATTGTTTACTCTTTAAGTTTGTTTTCATTTGCTTTGTCCATCTCTCGCCACCCCAGTGGGGTACGTGCAGCCGGCATTAGTACACACTCGTATAAAATATGCATTAATATGAAGACTAAAAATTATATTTTGCAACACTTGTTAGAGGGAGGGGGGCTAAGAATACTTACTCCGTGTTCCCCTGCCTGTCCTAAAAGTCGACTAAATGGGGTGGAGCGGGGGGACTGGGAATCCCCTCCTCTGTATTTTACTTCCTACGAATAGCAAAGAGATGTGGGCGTATTCTAGCAGGAGAGATCCAGCCAGAACCCTAATAATTGGGTCTCTGAATGTATGTTGTTGTGCTGTAAATGAAAGTAAGAGGGAGGTTATAGGAAGTATGTTTGTGGAGAGAAAGATAGATGTACTTGCACTGAGCGAAAATAAGATAAAAGAGAATGGTGAGGTGACATTTGGGAGAGTGGTAGGTAGGGTGTCTGGAGTTGAGAGAGGGAGAGGAAGAGAGGGAGTGGCTCTGTTATTAAGTGAAGAGATGAATAAGTGTGTGGTAGAATGGAAGGGAGTATCTTCTCGAATAATACTGGCTAAAATGAGGTTGGGATGCTGGGCTTGGGTGTTTGTGAGTGCATATGGACCTGGCAGTGAAAGAAGTGTGGTAGAAAGAGAAGAATTTTGGATGAAATTGAACGAGTGTTTGGAAGACTTGAGAATGGATGTGAATGTGGTGTTGATGTGAGATTTAAATGCTAGAGTAGGGAATGAGCCAGTGGATGATGTAACTAGGAAGTATGGAGTACCTGGTAGGAATGAGAATGGCGAGAAAATGATAGAAATGTGTATTGAGAGAGAGAGATGTTGATTTCTAATTCTGTATTTAAAAAGAAGGATGTGCAGAAGTATACATGGGTCAGAGTGAATAATAGAAGAGTAGTTGACAGAGCAGCAATGGATTATGTTGTTGTGAACAGGGGGATGATTGGAAGAGTATTGGATGTGAATGTACTGAGAGGAACTAGTGGTGGATTATCTGACCATTATTTAGTGAAAAATAGAGTGAGGGTGGGAGAAAAGTGGAGAAAGAGGAGAAGCGAGAGAAGAAGAGAGGTGCTAAAAGTGAATGAATTGTATAAGACAGAGAAAGACTGTGAGTATTAGGCTAGGGTGAGAAATGTGTGGAATTTAGTGAAAGAGGAAGTGGAGGTGGGAGTGGAAGAAGAATGGGGCTGTTTCAAGGAGGAGGTTATGAAGTGTGCCGAGGCAGTGTGTGGAAGGAGACTAACTGGTGGAAGTAAAAGGAGAGGTAGTGAATGGTGGAATGAACAGGTGAGTGCAGTAGTGGCTGAAAAGAAACTGGCTTATGAGGTATGGTTGCAGGTAGATAATGTAGAGACGTATGAAAGGTATTGTGCAAATAGGAGGTTAGCGAAGCACATGGTGAGGGAGGCAAAGAGAGAAGCAGATGTAAAGTGGGGCAGCTGCTTGTCTGAGAATTTTGAAAGGAATAAAAATATGTTTTGGAAGGAAGTGAAAAGAGTGAGGAAAGGTGAATGTGGTAGGGAGGAGAGAGTGAAAGGAGCAGATGGGAAATTGCTAGTGGATGAAATAAAGGTGAGAGAGAGAAGGGCTGAATATTTCAAGAACCTGCTGAATGAGGAAGATAATAGAGAAACAGAAATTGTGGTTGTGGAAAACGAATGGAGAATGCCAATGTCAGGCAATGAGAATGATAGAGAAATAACAAAAGAGGAGGTATATTTAGCATTGAGAGCAACGAAAGCAGGTAAAGCACCAGGGATAGATGGGTGTCCTGCTGAATGCTTGTCAAAAGGTGGGGGGACATTAGTAGTATGGATGGTTAGGTTGTTGAATGCATGTTTCAGGAAAGGGAGGGTCCCAATTGATTGGAGGAGTGCATGTGTAGTTCCACTTTACAAAGGGAAGGGAGATAAGTATGAGTGTAGTAGTTTTAGGGGAATTAGTTCATTGAGTGTAGTTGGTAAGGTATTTGGAAGAGTGTTAATCGAGAGAATTAGGAAAGGTACTGAGAGATTGATTGGGGAAGAACAGTGTGGGTTCAGGAAAGGAAGAGGATGTGTGGATCAGGTGTTTGCAGTAAGACAGGTGTGTGAGAAGTTCTTGGAGAAAGATATGGACACTTTTTGGTCCTTTATGGATTTAGAGAAAGCATATGACAGGGTAGATAGAGAGGGGTTGTGGAGGGTGTTGCGATTGTATGGAATAAGTGGAAGTTTGTTGAATGCAGTGAAGAGTTTTTACATGAATAGTAGAGCATGCGTGAGAGTTGGGAATGATATGAGTGATTGGTTTGAGATGAATGTTGGGTTGTAATGTCGCCAGGGTTGTTTAATGTGTATATGGATGGAGTGGTAAGGGAAGTAAATGAAAAAGTATTAGACAGAGGCTTGGAACTAGTGGGTAAGGAGGGAAGGTTGTGGAAATTGAGTAAGTTGCTATTTGCGGATGATACTGTACTGGTGGCTGATACTGAAAATGAAATGAATCATTTGGTGACTGAGTTTACTAGTGTGTGTGAAAGAAGGAAGTTGCGCGTGAATATTGGTAAAAGTAAAGTCATGAGATGCACGAGGAGTGTTAATAATGGCAGATTGAATGTAGGAGTGAATGGGGAGTTGCTTGAAGAAGTTGAGAGTTTTAAGTATCTGGGGTCACATGTATCAAGGATTGGACGAGTGGATGTAGAGGTAAATCACAGAGTGAAGGAAGCTAGTATATGTCTTGGTGGGTTGAAAAGTGTAATGAGAAATAGATATTTGGGAATGAATGCAAAGAGAAGGATATATAAAGGTGTGATTGTGCCGACAGCATTGTATGGAGCAGAGACTTGAAATGCAAGAGAGGATGAAAGAAACAAGTTGAATGTAATGGAGATGAGGTGTTTGAGAGGTATGATTGGTGTATCTAGAATAGACAGAGTAAGAAATGAGGATGTCAGGCAAAGAACGGGTGTTGGAATGAAGCTGTCGGATAGGTTATATCAGAAAGTGTTGAGATGGTTTGGACACATGGAAAAGATGAGTGATGAACGATTAGTGAAGAGAGTGTGGAGCGCATAAGTGACTGGAATTAGGTTAAGAGGGAGACCTAGAATGAGATGGATGGATGGCGTGAAAAGAGCACTGAATGCACGTGGAATGTCAGTGGAACAGGGAAGAGTGCTTGCAAGAGATAGGAATGAGTGGAGGAAGATTGTGCATATATGACGCAGCCCAAAGGGATTACTCGCACCTGCTACCTCAGTGCACTGTGGTGGAGGGGTGTGAGGGGAGTTGCCATTTGATAAAGTGCTGAGGGTAAACCAGCTGCGGCTGTCGGATCTCATTGTAGAATATCCTCTCCCACCTACCATGTGGGTGACCCAAGCAGGGTGGTAAGGGGGGGGGAGACGTGGCAACCCTCTATTCCCAAGGAGCTGAGAGGAGTGGTTGAGGTGTGTATGTGGATCATGGTGAATGCGCATTTCTTGGCTCTGCCAACCCCCTTACAAGGGGGAATGAGGCTTGTGTCTATGTATGTATGTATGTTAGTGTTTAATTTCCTGCAATGAGCCCATATATTATCTGAGAAACCAATGGTTACCAATACAAAGACTATTTTGTTATATTTTCATTAGCTTATGCCCAAAACCTCTCCCCAAAGTAATCAAAAGAAGAATAATATTTAGTATCACTTTCACCTGCTTCTTGAATAAGCTGAAGCCAGGAAAGAATAATTTGAAACAACTTTCGGAGTTTTTACTTCCCAGCACTGGCTTTATGCACATAGTTAGGCATTTAAAGTACTTGATAGTTGCGTAAGTTGTGTACTATCCATTGTTTTAACAGCATGTTAACTGAGTACACCAATTGAATTGCAGGGATTATGTGGAAGCAAAGTATCTTCAACTAAGTTCAGTCTTGGACGATGATAGAAAATAATACATTTCCTGAATTATTAATATTATTATTATTATTATTATTATTATTATTATTATTATTATTATTATTATTATTATTATTATTATTATTATTATTATTATTATTATTATTATTATCATTATTATAATTATTATTATTGTTATTATTATTATCATCATTATTATTATTATTATTATTATTATTATTATTATTATTATTATTATTATTACTATTATTATTATTATTATTATTATTATTATTATTATTATTATTATTATTATTATTATTATTATTATTATTATTATTATTATTATTATTATTATTATTATTAGTAGTAGTAGTAGTAGTAGTAGTAGTAGTAGTAGTAGTATGGTTGCTTTCCAATGTTTACATCTATACCGAACAGTCTGCAGTATTTGTTACACATCTCTTATTGTAATCAAATATTCACATTATGTTCATATGTGAAAACATGAATCATTTTTACCCCAACCAGGACTTGAACCTAGGACACATAATTAACGTGCCAAGGCACTACCAATTACACCACAGAATGTCTTAGCAGGGAAGCACACCTTACAGCTTTTATCTGCTATACTAGGAATGAGAACTCCCTATCTGAATACCACTCTGTTTATATTACAGTTTCCCCCAACCTCACTCATGCCTTCGCTTTCGCATTTAATTCAACCCCCAATCTCATTCGGGACCAACAATAATCAAATAAGCACATTACCATATATGGTGTAGTCGGTAGCGCCTTGGCACAGTAATTATGTGTCCTAGGTTCAAGTACTGATCGGGGTAAAAATTATTTATATTTTCATATATGGTAATGTGCTTATTTGATTGTTATTGGTCCCAAATGAAATTGGAAGTTGGATTAAATGAGGAAACGAAGCCATGAATGAGGTTGGGGGAAACTGTAATATGAACAGAGTGGCATTCAGATAGAATGTGTTCAATCCTAGTATAGCAGATCAAAGCTGTAAGGTTTGCTTCCCTTTTAAGACCTTCTGTGGTGTAGTAATAATGTGTCCTAGTGACGTAATATTAGCGGCCACCCATGTGGTGTCCTGTGTGGGTAAGTTAGACAGGGGCTCTTTGTTCTTTGTATTGAGATGGCAAGGTGTGTTGTCAAAGACATGACAGATTTGTAGCTCATCCCATTGGCCTCTTACACTTCTGTCTCCCTGATCGATAGATGTAATAAATGTTATCAGAGAGATGACAGATTTATAACTTAAGACCTTTATTGTTTCACATTTCTGTCTCCAGGAACGATAGCCAGCCTCCATAATAAACTATACATTGTACATACAAATATACGTGTATACTTGGTACAGATGTATAAGTAGAAAAGTATACATAAATGCACTTATGTTACAGTGTTCTTTGTACCAAACTGGCCTCCTTTAGGCACGCCCCTCATACTATAGGTGATTGGTTGTTTCCCCCTTTTCTGGAAGACTATTGGTGGAGGCATCACCAAGAATACCACATCTTGCCATCTTGGTGATACAAAAGAGTCAACCCACGACCGAGTAAGTCAGAAGCAGTCGAGCTGTCAGAGAGAGACAGAATCTTGTGGGCGTTTATAGAGTTAACATTTATGTTAAGGGGATGGGGGCATTGAGGCTTAGAGGAATCATGTAGCTCCTAAGTAAGTGTTAGTTATCTTCACATATCTATTATCACCTTGCATGAGACAGCCCTGGCCAACGATACCAACTACAATTACAGCAGTGCTATACCGCCGGCTACAATGCCATACAAATACCACACTGGTAGGTAGAGAATATCTGTATGACACTGGTAAGCTACGTTAGAATCAACATCTCATATGACATTTGGTGACACACTGGTATAACATAACTCAACGACCTGTGTTAAGATATGCAACACGATATCTTGGTGGCATCTGTAGAGACAGTCTCATGCGACACTAGGTTCAAGTCCCGGTTGAGCTAAAAATGATTCAGCTCTTATTATCACTTCACTTCTGACTAGTCACAACACTCCTCATGTCTTCTTCTCTTTGCTTTGTGTGTCCTTGGTGCTCAGACCCGATAAGGGCATTTTTTTTTCTCACCCCTCCCGGTGTCACACTCATAAAAGAGTACTACTACTACTACTACTACTACTACTACTACTAGTAGTAGTAGTAGTAGCAGTAGTAGTAATTCAAGATTTTGCATACATACATACATACATACATACGAGGCCTCATTAACCCCTGCAATGGGAGTGGTCGAGCCAAGAAACATGCATTCAACACAATCAACACATACCTCAACCACTCCTCTTAGCTCCTAGGGGATAAACAGTTGCCACATTTCCCCCTTCCACTCTGCTTGGGCCATCCACAAGGTAGGCGGACAAGATATTCTACAGTGAGCCCGACAGCCGGAGCTGGTTTACCCCCACCTCTTCATGACATGGCAACTCCCTTCACATCCGCACATCACAGTTCACTGATCAAGCAGGTATGAGAAATCCCTTTGGCCAGTGTCATCTAAACACACACTTTTCCCACTCATTCCTATTTCTTGCACACTCTCTTCCCTGCTCCACTGAGATTCCTCGTGCAATGAAAGCCCTTTCCAAGCCATCCATCCATCTCATTCTAGATCTTCCTCTTGGCCTAACTCCAACTACTTCTGAACTCAACACTTTCTTCACAATTCGTTCATCACTCATCCTTTCCATGTGTCCAAGCCAACTCAGTCCGCTCTGATCTAACCTATCCATTAGCTTCCTTTCAATACCATATCTTTGCCTGACTTCCTTATTTCTAACATACATACATATACATATACACAAGGCCTCATTTAAACTTGTAAGGAGGTGGCCAAGAAAAGAAATGCACATTCACTCTGATCCACACATACTCAACTACTCCTCTTAGCTCCTTGGGGATAAAGGGTTGCCACAATTCCCCTCCTTCCACCCTGTTTAGATCACCCACAAGGTAGGCGGGCAAGGATATTCTACAATGAGGGCCAACAGCCAAAGCTAGTTCTCCCCTATTGCTTCATCACATGGCAACTCCCCTCACATCCATCCATCACAGTTCACTGAGCTAGCGGGTGCAAGAAATTCCTTGGCTAGCATCATCTATGCACATTCTTCCTCCAGTCATTCCTATCTCTTGCACGCACTCTTTCCTGACCCACAGACATTCCACATGCATTCAATGCCCTTTCCACTCCATCCAACCATCTCATTCCAGGTCTCCCTCTTGACCAAACTCCAATCACTTCTGCATTCCACACCCTCTTCACTATTAGTTCATCACTCATCCTTTCCATCAGTCCAAACCAACTCAACACTCTCTGATCAAACCTCTCCGACAGCTTAATTTCAACACCCGTTCTGTGCCTGATCTCCTCATTTCTTAAACTATCTATTCTAGATATACCAATCATACTTCTCTAACACCTCATCCCAGTTCAACTTGCTCCTTCATCCTCTCTTGCATTCCAAGTCTCTGCTCATGCAATGCTGTCGGCACAATCACACCTTCATATATATATTTCTTTTAGCATTCATTCCAAAAATCTACAGCTCTTTACACTTTTCAACCCACCTAGACATTTACTTGCTTCCTTCAGTCTGTGATTTACTTCTACATCCATTCTATCTTACTCTATCTACTCTATATACACCAATCATACTTCTTTAACAATGCATCTCCATTATATTTAACTTGTTTCTCTCCTCTCTTGCATTACATGTGCCTCTGCTCCATATAATGCTGTCGGCACAATCACACCATCATATATCCTTCTAATTGGATTCATTCCCAAATCCCTATACATCATTACACTTTTCAATCCACCTAGAAATTTGCTTACTTCCTTCACTCTATGACTTACCTATGCATCTACTTGTCTGCTCATTGAACTGTGCGACCCCAGGTATGTAAACTCTTAATTTCTTATAGCAACTCTCGATTCACTTCTACATTCAATCTTCCAACATTAACATTCCTCATGCATCTCATGACTTTACTTTTACCAATATTCACCCACACCTTCCTTCTCTTACATGCCCTAATAAACTCAGTCATCAAATGATTCAATTCATACTCAGTATCAGCCACCAATACAGTATTATCCGCTAATAACAACCGATTCAATTTCAAAAATTACCAACTTACTCCAAGCTTCTGTCTAATACTCTTTCATTAACTTCCCTATCCACCCCATCCATATACACATTAAGCAATCATGGCGACATTACACAAGAATGACGTAGCCCTATATGCACCTCAAACCTATCATTCACACCATTCCCAACTCTCACACATGCTCTACTATTCATAAAACAACTCTAGACTGCATTCAACAAACTTCCACTTATTCCATACAGTCGCAACACACTCCTCAATCCTTCTCCATCAACCCTGTCATACGCTTTCTTTAAGTCCATAAAACCCCAAAAATGTCCCTACCTCTATCTAAGAACTATTCACACACTTGTCTTACCACAAACACCTGATCCACACATCTTCTTCATCACCTGAACTCGCGCTGTTCTTCCCCAATCGATCTCCCGGTACCTTTTCAAATTCTCTTTTTGAACACTTCCATTTTTTTATGAGAATGAAACCTGGATGTGCAAAAAAAAAAAAAAAAAAACTGCCCTCATCAATAAAGGCCCTGGCACGAGAATTCATTAAGACTAAGGAAAAGAAAAAGGTTATGGACAAAGCTGAGATGAGGTAATGATACACAAAGGAAAAGAACAGACTGAAAAAATAATCAAATTACTGAGGCCCTAGAGATATGAAGGATTAGGCCCTCAGATGAGAATAGATCCACTTTTTGAAGGAAAATAGATTATCAGAATTTGGAAATACAGAAGGAGGAAGAGACCTTCCAGAGTCTGAAAGTAGATGGGAAGAAGCAGTCACTGCACCAACCAATCCGCGAGCTACAAATCTCCACACAGTACCTGTGAGACGAAGCCGCTTGGCGAGTGTTATGCGGCCTCGGCCGTGGGGGGGGGAATGCAACTCGCCAACTCATCAGAGCAGCAATGGAAGTAGTAGCGATAGAAAAGAGAAAGGGATAATACCCTACAGTGAAGAGATAGAGAATCCAGATTAGAAGTAAGAGAATGGTCGTTAATGAGTCTGACTGCCTTAGATTCAACCCTATCAAGGAGATAAGTATAAGAAGAAACACCCCAGATGTGTGAGCAGTATTCTAAGCAGGGATGGAAAAAATCTTTATAGATTTTAATTAACTGTAAAGAGGAAAAGTAATGACGAAAACAAAACAGAACCCCAAATTTTTTGGATGCAGATTTAGAAATTTGGATTATATGATTCCTCCAAGGCAAGTTAGGGGCTGTATGGATTCCTAGTGTGTTGATAGAATTAACAGGGTAAATTTTGTTAGTTTCAAAGGCAATAGAGTTATCAGGAGGAGAAGAAAATAAAGAGATTGCTTGAAATTGCGTCTTGGAGGTACTGAATTTAATAAAATATTGGTTGCTCCACTCAGATACCTTCTGCAAATCAAAGTTGAGTGTAGAAGAAAGAGTGATACGAGACTGATTACGAGTAGCAGATGAAGGTTGTGAAGAAAAGGCAGAGGAAATGTGAAGGGTAGAATCGTCGGCAAACGCATGAAGAAGAGGGGATGATGGGGATTGTAGAAGATTATTGATGAAAAGAAGGAACAGAGTAGGTGAAAGAACAGAACCCTGTGGTACACTACTGGTAACAGGGAATGGGCCAGATGTTGGACTGTCAACAGCTACTGATATAAAACTGTCAGAAAGAAAACTAGAAGTCAGGGAACAAAAAGAAGGGGTAAAGCCATAGGCAGAGAGTTTGGCCAACAGAGCCTTGTGCCAGACTCTGTCAAAAGCCCATCTCTCTCTCACCTTTATTTTGTCTGCTAGCATTTGCCCATCTGTTCCTATCATCCTCTCCTCCCCACCAGATCCACCTTTCCTCACTTTTTCACTTCCTTCCAAAACATTACTTCATGCCTTTCAAAATTATATATCAAATGCTTGATTCTCTTCAGCCACTATTGCACTCTCCTGCTCATTTAACTATTCACTAACTTTCCTTTTACTTTCGCATGATAGTCTCATTCCACTACCTGCCTCTGCACACTTCATAACTTCCTTCTTGAAATAACCCCATTCTTATTCCACTCCTTCTCCCACTTTCTCTTGCACTACATACCATAAGTCCCTCAGACTAGCCTTACACTTACAGTCTTTCTCTTTCTTATTCAGTTCACTCATTTTTAGCAACTCTTTTCCTCTCTTGCTTCTCCTCCTTCACTTTTCTCCCACTCTCCCTCTACTTTCCAATGAATAATGATCAGATATTCCACTACTAGCTCCTCTCAATACATTCACATCCCATACTCTTCCAATCACCCTCCTGTTCACCAAAACATAATCTATTAATGCTCTGTCAGCTGCTCTACCATTTTCTGCTCTGACTCATGTATATTTGTGCACATCCTTTTTTTAAATACAGTACTGGCAATCAAAATCTCTCTCTCAATACATTTTTCTATCATTTTCTCTCCACTCTCATTCATTACAAATACTCCATACTTCCCAATCACTCTGTTGTATAATTTGCATCCATTGCCAAGCTGTATAGAAACAGGCACCATATGGTGTGGCTCCCATGCTTCCAATATCTGATATGTAATCTAAATCTGGTAGGAAGAGGGTTGTGCCTGGAGGCGCAAGTGAACACTGTGTTAGTTGGTGCTACAACTTGGTTCTAGACCTAGACACCTACATGGGAACTAGCAATGCTTTAGTCACACCCACATCATATGATCAAAGAGCGAGCCACATTTTAATATAATTTGTCTAGGCTTATGCAGAAGGACCTCCCACTTCTGCCTCAATTTTGTATCTCACAGTTTGGTCGAGGAGTGGGAGGTATATGTAAAGTATTAGATTTAGTATTAGTTCAGTCAGAGAGAGTAATTCCTAGTCAAGGCTACAGAAAGACTAGGCCAAGCCCCCCAGTCGTTTTTAGGCAGTCATCAGTCAGTCATCATGGCTGCTTTAGGACTAATCTGTAGATGTAGCGACAGATACAAGAATACCCATATTCTCAGAGGCTTTTGGAGGCTGCAACTGTTTTGTAATAATACTTCAGAAATAAATATAAAGATCATTCACCCTAGACTTTTGTCTTTAACACAATCTCCAATGGTTATGTTTATGTACACATAAAGTAAATTTAAGAAGTGTCCTTCATAGTTTGGCAATGCAGTGGTGGGATAAATACCAATGAATACGCCGTGGAGATAGATTCTTCAAGCAACTAGCATCGCAGGAGCATGCAAATATAAGAATACTCCGAGAGAATTCTCCATTAAAGTTACGTTGCTTTAATATCATAGGATTTGGGGAATTTTTTTGCTGAGAATTGCATTTGGAGCAAAGTCCATTACTAGTTAAGGTGATAAAAAAAAAATTATAAATAATTTTGTGATTCATAACAAGTTTATAATAAGTAGTCTTATTTATGCATAATATTGTCTTCTTTTTTTCTTTTATGACTGTGACACCAGGACGGGCCAAAAAAAATATAACATAAAACAGCCCTCATCGGGCCTGGGCACGAAGAATATATAAAGTGAAGAGAAACAGAGATGGGGAGTGCTGTGACTTGTCAGATGTGAAAGGATAATAAGAGATGTGTAATGAATATCCAAGAATATTCATTGTTAATGTAGGCATAGGAAAAGAACCATATCTGAAGGAAGACTTAACATCGAACTCTCTTCGACAGTCTTTTTAAGTTCAAATTATCTTCAGTATACGTACAACAATTAAGATAAATGAAGTTCTGTAAGAAATAGGATTCTGTCTTTAATAGTTATATATATATATATATTATATATATATATATATATATATATATATATATATATATATATATATATATATATATATATATCCAAGCAAGCACATTACATATGTGAAAACATGTATCATTTTTTACCCCGACCGGAACTCGAACCTAGGACTTATAATTACTAAGTCAAGGCGCTACCAACTACACACTACCTTCTGTGGTGTGTAATTGGTAGCGCCTTGACTTAGTAATTATAAGTCCTAGGTTCGAGTCCCGGTCGGGGTAAAAAATGATACATATATATATATATATATATATATATATATATATATATATATATATATATATATATATATATATATATATATCGTTCCGGTTTTGCGTCACAGATTCCCTTTTCAACCAAGGGCTAGGATGGTTGCCTTCTTGCGAACGACTTGTTTTGGCAGATGTAATCGTTACCCTGAGTGCATGCCCTTGCTAACCTCAGACCGTGACGGAGCGCGAACCCTCGACCTGACTCCTCAGAGTCGCGGATGCTAGCGCTTGAGCCATTTGTGACTATATATATATATATATATATATATATATATATATATATATATATATATATATATATATATATATATATATATATATATATATATATATATATTATATATATATGTATATATATATATATATATATATATATATATATATATATATATATATATATATATATATATATGTGTGTGTGTGTGTGTGTGTGTGTGTGGTGGTGTGTGTGTGTGTGTGTGTGTGATTACCTAATTGTGATTACCTAATTGTGTTTACGGGAAAGAGCCCAAAGCTCGTATCTTCCCGTCTCCTGATCGGTTCCATTTTATACTTAGTGATACTTATCATACCTGTCCTTAAAACTATGGATTGAGATAGCATTAACTACCTCCTCGCTTAGTGTGTGTGTGTGTGTGTGTGTAATGGGAGTGAAATGGACGATTACGTTACATGATGTCTTTGACTCGAATTCACAAAAAGTGTGAATATTAATAAATAGGTTATTAAATAAGAGAATTTCAGTTTGAAAAAAAGAAAAACGTCAATTTTACGTTCATGAAAAAAACAATCTCTTATTAAGTGAATTTCCTTAAGAGATCCTGACACTTAACGGTAGATGATTCTAAAGAGAAGTTTATTCTTTTACGGTTTGCAAGTAAAACATTAATGATCTTGCATTTATGCATGCACTAGTACATGTTTTTCTCTATCATATATATAGAAATTTTAGAATCATTTTAATATGAGAATACTGATATTTCGCTGAGCTAAGGAGATTAACGATTTTGTGAAGTTTATCTGCGGATAATCATTCTTTATCTTTGTGAAATCTATAATTGCTGTTGTCTTACTTAAGATAAATTTGCTATTATACAGATAAACTCATGTACATAATTTGAAGGGTAGAGAAGGGGAAGAGCTTTCAGTCTTTCTCTTTCTTTTCCTTCCAAATTTATCTTCCATTATATGGCACTGTGTTTATGTGTATGTATGTATGTATGTTCAGGTTTATATGTGTATGTATATGCGATTAATTACATGCACTTTCCTTTGCTGTGTTACCCTCAGATGACAATGATGTGCATGAGTATGCATGTATGCATCTTTATCTGTGGTAAGGACGTATAACTCCTTTTGCTGAAATGAATACCACAAACTCTCTCTCTCTCTCTCTCTCTCTCTCTCTCTCTCTCTCTCTCTCTCTCTCTCTCTCTCTCTCTCTATCTATCTATCTATCTATCTATCTATCTATCTATCTATCTATCTATCTATCTATCAATCTGTCTTTCTCTCTCTCCTTGATATGTATGACTATGAAGCCCCAGTGGTGTTTCTATTGCTCATCTAATTAATGCATGCATATGTATATGTACCTACTTATTATTCTAACCTGAAAATTGTTATTCTATATCTGCTTCCAATTGTCTGCAGTAGTACTGTTGAAAAGTGAAATGTAATTTATAGCACTCAACAAGGGCTATTGAAAATATTGTTACAAATATTACTCTTCAATTACTCTTCAATTATTACACTAAATTTTATTATTAATTACTTGCTATGATATTTAAAATTAATTGCAAACTCTATTAATATGTTATTTATACATAACCAAATAGATTGTAATGTTTATCAACTGCAATATGACTGGGAGTGCCCATGTGCACATGTCCCCATGTACAGTTATCTGAATAAATAAATAAAAAAAAAGATGATAGCTGATCCTTTTGAAAAGAGTACTGTTAACTCGCATTAAAAAACTATCACCTTTTAGAATGAAATATTTTTTTTTATTTCTAGTACTCGCTACCTATTTCAAGGGATACTTTCATTCCCTACTCTAGCATTCAGATCTCCCATCAACACCACATTCACATTCATTCCCAAGTCTTCCACACACTAGTTTAATTTCATCCAAATTTCTTCTCTTCCTTCTTCACTTCTTTCACAAGCATCGCATCCCAGTCTCATTTTTGGCCACCATTATTAGAGATGATACTTCCTTCCAGTTCATCACACACACCTACTTATCTTTTCACTTACCTACTTAACCACTCCATTTGCTCGCCCTCTCTCAACTCCAGACACCCTACCTACCACAACCCCAAATATATCCTCACCATGCAGTTTTATCTTAAGTTTCACTCAGTGCAAGCACATCCATCTTTCTCTCCACAAACATGCTCCCTATCTCTTCCCTCTTACTTTCACTTATACCACAACCACGAACATTCAGAGCCCAATTACTAGGGTTCTGGCTGGATCTGCCGGCATACTCCCACGTCTCTTGTCTATATGTAGGAATACGATACAAAGGAGGGGATTCCCAATCCTCCCTCTCTGCCCTATTTAGTCAAAGTTTTCGATACGCAGGGAAACATGGAGGAAGAATTCTACCCCTTCCCTTATCAATAAAATTCCATTTATCACATTAATAAGAATTATACTTCCAATCCCCCTCAGCAATACTATAATAAAAAGAAATCCTCTTTTTAA